>BJCM01173965.1:0-11714 GCA_018326385.1 Flaveria bidentis
TATGTTCCTTGTTATGGTGTATGTTTATATTTCCTATGGCTTTACGTTGAATGATAATGAATGAAATGAAGTATTATGTAATGTAAAGTGGAAGATAATGAAAAGTGGAACACGATGAATGCATGCATTATTGAACAAGGAAAGTAATGAAAGTCTTGCAAGTATTGGATATCGGGGTCCTTCTTTGTGATCGACCATTTATATAGAACCTCTACCGCTTACCTCTAGTACTGCGGCATACGCTCAGCTGTTCATTTATTGACTTCGGCCCAGTAGCTAAATAGTTCGGGGTGTAGCATATGGTATTGGTACGGAAGATATCCGATGTGCAAGAAAAGACATAAGATGAATGAACGAATGAAGAAGATAATATAACTATTATTTATGTGTACGTATGATGTATGATCACATAAAAAAAGTAAGTTTTATTTTATAAGACTAGGACTCACTCAGCAACGCTGACTTTGATGTGTTTCCATTTGGCAGGTAATAGTTGCTGAGGACGCACGAGGCGGCTACTCAGCTCTTTTGGATGGCATTCTTTTGTTAATGTTTTTGCATTGTGATGCGAACGAACGATATTTTGAAATGGACGCTTGTATTAACTTGCAAAAGCACATTTAATGTTATGAAAAGTTATTTTTATTTTTCCGCTGCAATATTTTCATAATATAAAGGTAATTTATATGTTTTATGTGCGATGAGGATCCAGCTGTAAGCGTCTCGGGAACGGGGCCTTACAAATAGTCTTCCGACATGGTGTACCAATATCTATCATATCTAATCGTGACGCTCAGTTCACTTCTCATTTCTTGCAATCTTTGCAACGATCATTGGGAACACGACTAGACATGTGCACCACGTATCATCCGCAAATCGATGGTCAGAATGAGCGTACGATCTAGATGCTGGAAGATATGTTGCGTGCATGTGTGATTGACTTTGGCAGCAACTGGGAAACTCATTTACCATTGGTTGAGTTCTCTTACAATAACAATTATCACACCTCAATCAAGGCCGCACCATTTAAGGCATTGTATGGACGTAAATGCCGATCACTTATGTGTTGGGCAGAAGTTAGAGAAAGCCAACTTACGGGTCAAGAGCTTGTGCATGAGATGACTAAGAAGATCGTGCAAATTCGTAACCGTATGGCAGCAACACATGACCGACTGAAGAGTTACGCTGATATGCGTCATAAACCATTTGAATTTCAGATTGGTGACAAAGTACTCCTCAAAGTCTCACCTTAGGAATGCATTATACACTTTAAAAAGCATGGAAAACTAAACCCTAGGTACTTTGGACCATTTGAGATTATCAAACGAGTTAGTTTGGTAGCCTATCGGCTGATTTTACCTGAAGAGCTCACTGGAACACATAACGTGTTCCATGTTTTAAATCTGAAGAAATGTCTAGCAAACAAATCACTCATCGTTTCATCAGAGGAACTGGAGATTGATGAACAGCTTCATTTCATTGAAGAACTTGTTGAGATTATGGATCGAGAAGTCAAAACCCTAAAGCATAGCAAGATTCCTATTGTGCGTGTGAGGTGGAATTCAAAGCATGGACCAGAGCTTACCTGGGAACGTGATGATCAAATGAATAAGAAGTATCCATAACTATTCAAAGATCATACATCTACTTCTTAAGGTATCATTTTCAAGATATATCTTCCTTAAAATTCGAGACGAAATTCCCTTCAACAAGGGGATGATGTCGCAACTCTCGTTAAACTTTATGATTCTTTCTTTTGGATTTGATTTAAAAATTCTAGAAATCTTGTTGCTGTTAAATCTAGTGTTCTGTTTTAACCTGATGTTCTAATTTTCGAGATGAAAATTCCTTCATCAAGGGGATGATGTGACAGCTCGAGTTTTCAAGTTAATATTGTTCCATCATCCAGCATTTTCTGATACTTTACAATTAATAAAGTTTATGTACTTAATTGAAATGATTATTATTATGATATTTATAAATGCTTAACCTTGAATTAATTAAAATTAGTTTTTAACCAATATGCTAATCCTTAAAAGTTAAGGGGCTAATGTGTAAATTTAAAACTAAAACTATATAAACCTAACCACCCCACTCAACCTCTCGAAAACCCTACCTTCCATTCAAATTTTCACCTGCCGGCGAAACCTTTCTCTCGTCGATAGGCTTGCTCTCAACCGTGAAGTTGACCCGACAACCCTTTTCGTCGTGATCGAACAACTTGTATCCTTTCTACCTCTAACCGCGAAGTATTCAACAACCATATTCCGTTTGTTCATTGAGATTCGTTGGTCCGGTCAGCCCGCAATTGTCATCACTTGGTATTTCGATTGTCGATCAAGTAACTAATCGTACGTTTCCTCTCGCAACCGGAAAACCCAACAACACCAACGAAGTTCTTATCTTTCTCGCATCTTTATTTTCAGTTATTTGGAAACTTAATTACCTGCTCTCGGCATTATTTCTTGTGTTGTGCTATTCAAGGTGAGTTCTCAGCCACACTTTACGTACTTTCTTTGGGGTGAAAGAAACGTGTATTCTAAATGAATTTTCATTTGATCAGTATTACTGTAATATCACTTATTTACTAGTGTGACACTATGCTTAAGTCCTCACTTTCGAACCGTTAATGTATGTATTATAGCAAGGTAATTCTGAGTAGATCTACTAGGTTTGATAAACCCCACCAGCTTAGTCGCGCTAGCACAACGTTCGCCAAACGAGTGTTTAATTGACCTATTTATGTTGTTGTGACTTGGTGTTCATAACCGAGGCATTCTTTTACATTGTCACCGTCGGTTGCGAACTTCATACACTTAGTAACTTGTTGAGTAGACTAGCTATCTACTAATATTATTTTGTTTACTGTATCCGCTTACTATTATGTTTTATTTATCAAAATATGTAAACTCGCCAACTTTGTTTTGACACTTTAGTATGTTTCTTTCAGGTTCTTAAGGTGTGCATGAATAGGAACATCTCACACTGCATTCATCATCGTAGAGTCTAATGAACAATTCACATTTTCTGCAAACTATATTGATTTGATTTGTGCGTGTGTACGTTGTTTGAATTATAAATTTATACGCTTCCGCATTACTTTTCATGTTTTCGTATTTTAACTCCGATTTTGAGAAACTTTATTTTAAATTTGAAAATATGTTTTGTAATTATTTTGTCGCTTGGTGTAACTAATGGTTGATACCCTAGTATGTCACGCGCCTAACAGTATTACCCCGTTTGTGAAAATTGAGGGTGTGACATATAGATACCATGTTGATCCCCTAACTTGTCGTTTCAAAGCCAAAACAATAAACTTACAAGCCTTATCCCTTTTATGAAACCTTAAGGGATGAAGTCCAATCCATAACATATTTAGAAGAGTCATGTCAATTGCAGTTTAATATTAATAAGGTTATTCTTGAGAAAAAGAATAGAAAATAGAAAAAAGCTATATATGAGGTCAAATAACCAAAATATGCAGCAACCAAAAATAGTATGAGAAATTGTACAACTAGTTCAAGAAGAATAATAATAGTGATAAATGAGACATCTATTGTGTTTGAATTGGATTTCATATGCGTTTCAATCCTACCTTAAACCCTAGCCTAAAATTACCACCCAAGAAAGACCTCTTGATTTCTGCATTATATTGTGTCAATTGATTGCGATTTGATTAATATACGACCATATGATTAGTATGCGCATTCATGGTTTGAGAGCTCCATAAATACTAGTATATCATCACTATTCCACAAAATAAATCAAGAGGAGTGTTTATTGTGAGGAATGTGAATGCATGAATGTTTGAAGCAACAGGTAAGTGCAGTACTGTTAGAAGGGGTGAGGCATTTTACAACACAACAACATAACTGAGGAGAGTTATTTAGAACACTTAACAAATCAAATATGGAACTGGTTAACTACTATAAAAGATAACAACACAAGTATTTTGGTTATCAAGAATACAATATATTGCTTCTCAAGTTCTATTACAAAGTGTTACAAAAGCATATCAGAAAGTTACAAGTACTTGAGATACTTATACAATGTCCTACAGCCGGCCATACTTTGAAGGCCAACTAGATACATAAGACTGGACAACAAAATCAAATGTAGAGTCAAAAGGCATATTGCCTTTTGGCTTGTGACTATGATATGCCATAGCTCATATCCTAATATATTACATAAAAAATAAAGTGCATAAAGTAGAAAGCTCAGACTGAAGACCTCAATATACAATTTTCCAAAAGCATGGATCTTTTCATCAACTTGTGAAAGTTGGTGAGTCAAATAGAGTTGCAGTGGAAAGATGGTCTAGCTTTATGGAAAAGTACATAAGATAATAGCATGTACATAATGTCTTCGGAAGAAATCTGTCTTCATAAATTGGCTTTGGAAGACTATGTCCCTGGAGCTTCGGAAGACTTCATATTTGGCTTCGGAAGATATTGGTCTTGGCTTCGGAAGATTTTACACTTACAGTTTTCTACTGTAAGGTGTAAAACTTCTGAAGCATTTCTACTTCAGTAACTTAGTGCATGCATGCAAAGAGACATTAGATGCTTTGAATGTTTTGACTGCATCATACTTGTTAGAATCCTTACAGTAAGTATATGCCAACCAAAGATTTCAAATGCAAATAGTATTGAATGATTAGGTTGTGAATATTACATCATGAAGTTGAAAACTAAGCATGGCTTAGGATGTTACTTGTTCAAGGTAATAATAATATGGCATGCATGCTTAATTAGGGAAAAGTGTGTAAGTAAGTTTGCTTAGGTACAAACAAAAGGTTAAGTGTGGGGATGTGATTACATGTCATATATTGGTGTTTAATTAATATAAATGCTTGATTTTACATCATGATTATGGTAAAACGAGTTCAATTTGTTTGTGTTTTGATTCATAGGGTTTTAGAGCTAAAGGAAGCTTATTTTAGATGAAAAGAACCTAAACACGCAACTACAAGGATTGAAGATGTAAATATCAATATTTACAAGAAAAGGCACAAATTTAGGTGTACCAGCGTATGATATGCCAGATTTGGGCGTATAATACGTCGAGCAGCATATGGGCGGCATATAAGTGGGCGTATTTGAAAGAAAAAGCAGAAAGTTGGGTGTATGAAGACTGTGTTGGGCTTATTATACGCCCATGTGGGCATATGATATGCCCATGTGCTGAACAACTTGTCGAATTTTATGGTTTTCAAGTTTATTTAAGCCAAATCAACCCTAATTCGATCTAAAACTTCTTGGAGATGAAAAGTGAAAATATTTTGGTGATTTTTGGTGTTCTAAGGCTCCCTGAATCATCCACAAAAATTCTCCAAGTCAAGATTGAAGATTTATTGAAGATGATGCGTGGCTAGGTTCTTTTGATTGCTTTCGAGAGTACAATTCTTGTAAAGTGAGATGATTGGTATGTTTGATTAGATTTTTGTATTGGACATGGATGGATTGAATGAAATTTTATGTTTTGATTAATTTAAACAAGTTACTTATAAATAAAGTTGTTTGCTTGTTTATCAGTTTCGGTTTTGTCACACCCCGACCGACGACAGAATCATCGGGGCGGACGAATATGAATCGATTGCTTATAGCACATGATAATAAATATGTTGAAATAATATTAAATATCATTTTCATTGATTAGTACTAATCAATGAATATAATACAATCAATTAATAGCATAATGAAATTTGTCTTTAACTTTAACTAAGTCCAAATCCTAAGTGTGCATTTAGAAGTCTATTATTCTTCAATCCTGAAATCATGTGAGAAAGTAACGAGTCAATTAACGAATTAGCCGGTGAGTAAACATAGGTTTGAACAATACATAGATTGATTAAAATAATTGTAAATAATTCAATTCACATGGCAATGTCAAGACTAATAATGCAATAGTGTAACTTAAAAGACAAACAAACACAATCAAACCTAATGACTGACTTGACTCGGTCCACAGACGAAGCCTTATAGAATGAATGATTCCAGTTCCAATCACCACATGACGAAACAAATGGGGTGGGTTTGTCAAACCAATAAATCTATCATTGTTACCATGGTTGCATAAACTAATGATTGTGTTCTCATCTAGTTTATCTAACTATGCACACATAAATGCAAATAATAACATATCATGTCTTGAATTGAATTTAGAATAAAATAGAATAACAATGAATAACAAAAATTGAATATTGAATCACATGATTTTCCTAAAATACAAAACATGAAAATGGGCAATGAATACTCACTTGGTATAATAATATGGTTTGAATAATATGAAAGATTAGACACCGACGGTTTTCTCCCGGATTTAACCTAAGGACTGGTGTTTTAGATTAAAACAATATAATGATTGAAGAATGGATTTGAATTAAGGTTTAAATTGGGGTTTGTGGGACTATATAAAAATATCGTAACTTATTTGATATACTGGTTAAATGAAACTAGAATAAAATGTTTGAATAATAATAATAAGTAATTAGTTAAATAGAATTATAACATGATTTAAGTAACATTTGAGATCAAATATGATAAATAAATAAGTAATTTTTAATGATTAATTATTCATAACCTTGATCAAAATGATTAGTTGAATGATTAGCTATTTGAAGGTTTTGTAAAAAAATTAGTTTTAAATAATTTGAATTAATTTATAATTTTATTTAAAATAACTTATAGAAATTTAGGTTGTTCAAAGAAATTAAATATGTTTTTATAAAATTTATAATTTTGTTAGAATATAAAAATATGTAATTTATAACCTTTAGAATTTTCAAAAAAAATTAATTAATAATTTATGGAATAGGTTAAACTAACAAAATAGTTATTATTTTAATTTAATAATTCATTAAAATTGTCAGGAATAAAAAATGATTTGAAAAAAGTAGCTTAAAAAGAATAATTGAGGTGGACAAGGGTCGAACCCGAGTCGTTTGGATAAGAGGGTGAGGTCTAAACCGGTGGGCTATAACCCAAAATCTGTTATGAAACTCGTTTTATAATTTAAGAACCAGTTTTAAGAAATCCCCAAATTAACATGAACCCTAGTATCATTTTCGCTTAATTTGGACCCCAAATCAATACTGTAAATGATTGAAACGTTAGGGCTTTTGATATCTAAGTGAAATCGAGTGGATATGTGGGTTTAATTACCTTGATTGAAGTCGATTCGATGAGATAAGATACAGCATGGTCGCGATTGTTTGAGAAACTGATTTGGGAGATTTAGATGTTGATGCTCCAAATTGATGGGTGGTACAGCCTCTAAGAACGATAAAGATCTATAGCCCTCTTTCAATTGCAATGTATGTTACTCAGAAAAGATCTCTCGAATGAGTTGTAGGTCGCGATGGATATGGTGATCGAATTCGAGGCGTGTGTGTGTGTTTTAAGATGAAATTAAGTGTGCATATAGTTTTAAAGGATTGATAGGATAGTTTCCCCTCATTTATATAAGGACGATTTGGTTAGTTTCAGATTCATCTAGTAAGAAATTTGATTTGAAGGTTTCAAGTTTGATTCGGGTGTAATTACATGATTAAAACACAATTATGAGGATGTTGAATTTGCGTAGAATCATATGAACGTTTTAATTCATTCAATTGGATCAATGGAACGCGTTTTGGTTTGAATCAGTTTGAGGTTTGAATGGGGGTTCAGTTTCGATTTGAATATGATGAAATAGTTGATTAAGTCCAATTAAGGTGGGTTACGAGTTCGAAACAGGGTCGCAACCAAGAATAATAGTATGATCAACTTTTAATGGGTGGATTTTGGGTTGTTGGACCACGCCAGCGCTTGACCGGAGGTCTGGTTGGAATCAAAGGGGGCGATGGGAGGGGTTGGGTTGATTTAAAAGGAAGTTACACTTTGGTCCCTGATGTTTAAATTGTTTATTAATCTTATGTAAAAACTTTTAATTAAGTTTCGAAAATTACAAAATAAACCCTGTACTTATAAAATTAATTTGAATGATAAATCAAATAATTATTTATAAATATTTATAAATTTTATAAAAACTTTAGAATATGAATATTTATTATAACTTTATAACTAAAACTCATAATCAATAATAAACTCTATAACTCTTTCTATAACATTAAAATTCAATTCTTGGAAATTAAATGGATTAAGTTTCATGAAATTATTTATGAGACTGTCAGGATCGTTTACGTACGGAGTACTAACAGATTCTACGTGAGACCAGATCAAATAGTGCGGAATCCTATTTTATTGGTGATCCAATCAGTGATAACGACAACATGATCGATCTAACGATGAAACAAACGTTAAGAATTGATTAGAAATCGATCAAACACGAACTCTGAAGTTGGATAGACTATTTAGGGCTCTCTGGACGGCTAGGGTTTTTCAACATTCAAAGTCTCCTTTTTCCCATGAATTATGTGATATTTATAGATTTTTAGTGTTCGTTCGTACGACTGAACCATTAGCATGGTTCAGTCGTGCGACTGACTCATGCGGTTGATTCATACGCACGACTGAAGGTTCAGTCGTGCAACTAAATCAATCTTATGTCTTAGTCATACGACTGATCCAGTCTCCTGGTTCAATCGTGCGACTGGTCTATAAGCATGATTCATTCATGCATATGGCCCATAAGTATGGTCCATTAGCATGAATAATTACCCGACTAAGTTGAACATATTTCTCAATCATTATTGACTTAAAACTACGTAAAAAACCTCAAACCTATATATAATGTTCATATATATGAATTATACCAAATACAATAATAATATGAAATATTCAATAACAATTAAACATCAAAAGCATATTATATTTCATTAAGTAATTACATTACACATGTGTAAGAAATGAAACACTTTTACATTAAGAACATAAACTAGGAACACGATGTACCAATAGAGACATTGTAAGATTATGAAAAGAATTCACTAATAAAAATTAAAATGACATAATTATTGTATTTGTAACATTAAAGTAAATTAAATAACCTCAAATGGATTCGGGTTTGGGTTTTAGTTTCAAAAGGGACAGATGTTGTAGTCTCCCCTACTTTAGGAAATTTTGTCCTGAAATTTAATTAGAGGAGTTTGATTGGAAGTTTCTTGACAAAGTGGATATAATCATCAATTTGATTGGAATTTTGGCTAACTAATTTTTCTATTTTAGTTGGTGCATGACGATGGGAAGGTTTTGATCATAGGTGAAGCACGAGGCACAAGATTAATACAAACTCAACTTGATGAACATGAGAAAGATGTTTAGGAAACTTTTGAATTAAAGATAAATCTAGATGATCTACTCAAAGGAGACATCTTCAATATGGTTCTTAGATAAACAATTCATGTTTACTATAGCATCAAAATTTCCATGTGCGTTAGTGTAAAATTAATAGGAAATCCTACTTTTTAAGATTAATGATATAATTTAGAACATGAGAATAAAATGTATGGATTTTTAGAGTGAAAGCGGTTTTGAGGGAAAGACATTCAGAGCGATTATTAAGACACTTAATGAGAAATAAATAATAAGTTTTAAAATTTCATAAAACAAAATCAAGAATAGAATTATTCAAAATACCAATGAAATGTTACAAGTGTAAAGGTTTGGTTCACAAACCAAAGCAAATACGTTGACTTATCAAAGTATTAGGTCACCCATAACGTTATTGAAGACATGCGTACCTATAAGCGGATACTCACCTCAAGGGTTCCCAGGTAAGGTAAAAGGATCCATCGGTTGATTTGGATTTATATGAATACCTTGCCATGACAGAACACCTCAAGATACAGGCATCTCACTCTTCCAGCATTGCATGTTTTCAGTCATGCGACACAAACTTTGGCGAGGTTTGAAAACCATGGATAATAATTCAAAACTCAAAATTTGAAAACCATTTGATTTAGGCACACAATGCCCTAGAATATGATTTGATAATCATATGTGCATTGGTAAGAATCAAGGTGTAGAAATAATCACATAAAGCATATAACAACATAATCATGTATAAGCATAAAATGCACTAAAACTCATATCTACGCATATGAAATACATAAGAGGACTCATGAGTGAGGTACTTATTTATATTCTAGGTCATTCCATTTCTAATAAACTAATTCCCTATAACCATGGCTTCAATACCAATCTGTCACACCTCGACAGACGGCGGAATCATTGGGGCGGACGAATGTGAATCGATTGCTCATAGCACATGGTAATAAATACACTGAAATAATATTAAATGTCATTTTTATTGAATAATAATTATCAATTAATACAATACAATAAATTAATAACATAATGAAATTTATCTTTAACTTTGACTAAGTTCAAATCCTAAGTGTGCATTTAGAAGTCCACTATTCTTCAATCCTGAAATCATATGAGAAAGTAACAAGTCGGCTAACGAATTAGCTGGTGAGTAAACACAGGTTTGATACATACAAAGATTGATTAAAATGATTATAAACAATTCAATTCACATGGTAATGTTAAGATTTATAATGCAATAGTGTAACATAAAAGACAAACCAACAAAATCAAACCTAATGACTGACTTGACTCGGTACGCAGACGAATCCTTATAGAATGAATGATTCCGGTTCCAATCACCACGTGAAAAAACAAATGGAGTGGGTTTGTCAAACCAATAGATCTATCATCGTTATCATGGTTGCATAAATTAATGTAAGGCCCCGTTTCCGGAGACCTCACAATTGGTCATTTACCATAAGGATTACACAAAACATTATAAGCTTACAATTTAAGCAGCGGAATTAATTTTGACAAAAGCTATTTATCCCATTAACAACGCTGTTGTTAGGCAAAACACTTTGGTTTAATCGGTTTACAAGGAATAGTTTACTGCATTACGAAACAACAGAGACTTCTTGTCATAAATAGATGTCAGTCTTGCCCCTCCGAGTAGCTCTCCCCACGTGCCATCCTCAGCAACAAATTACCTGCCAACTGAAAATGTATGAAGGTCAGCGTTGCTGAGTGAGTTCTAGTTTTGAAAGCATCAAAGTACCATGAATAGGGTATATACGAAAATACTCTTTTCATTAAAACCCTTTCCTTTATACCTTATTACATGAGCATTCATCATACATACGACAATGTATAGCTTTATTAATTCTTTCATTCATTTCGCACTTTCATCATTAACTTACCGAGTCTTTTGCGACAACAGGGTCGCTCACCTCATTGGCAATCTCCAGGATTGCATATTAACCGAGTCTTTTGCAATAACGCGGTTGCTCACCCCCCCTTTGGCAATCTCAAGGATTTCATGTTAACCGAGTCTTTTGCAACAACAAGGTTGCTCACCCCATTGGAAATCATCCGGATTGCCTGCTAACCGAGTCTTTTGCAACAATTAGGTTGCTCACCCCCATCTGCCAATCAACGATTGACCCTGTGTGCATCCTTCGGGGTAGCGAACCCGCAACACACTTGAGCGAACGACAACAAGGCCGCCCGTCTCCATACATCAGCTTGCAAGACTTTCATTACCATTTGCATTCCATTTTTCGTCATCATTAATCTTTCACTTATTAATGATAATACTTTACGTTCATAATCGTAACCACACCACGTAAAGACATACAATGATATTATTGTTAATAACATTGATAATAATAATAATAACAATACCAGTGTTAACAATCATAATAATAATGATAAGGGTCGTAGAAACAACCATGCATAAACATG
>BJCM01174094.1:1909-15620 GCA_018326385.1 Flaveria bidentis
CGGTGACGTGCCCCACCTCCTACACGGGGTCGTGCTTCATCAAGCACGGGGCCGTGCCCAACACAACCTACACGTACGAGCCGAGCAACTTTCGTAAGCATTGTACTAGTACGAGGCCATGCCTTTTAGGCACGGGGCGGTGCTTAAACACTCGGAAAGCCTATAAATAGAGGCCTAAATAGATAAAAACCATCAACTATCCAAGGCACGGGGCGGTGCTTAAACACTCAGAAAGCCTATAAATTACTAATAAACATCAGCTAAAGATAATGTAATAATAATAATTCTATGATCAATAATTTGATGAATGCTTTACCAAACAACTATCCAAATTATATCAATCAATAAGAGCAATCAAATATATAAACAATAAGAAATAATTAAAGAATCAAAGTTTAGGTCTAAATAGATAAAAACCAAGATAAACACAATTATATAAATAACCCTATCCCTAGAAAATGATCACGGGTGAACTAGCCCCTCATGCTCATAGCCAGATCTTCTAATATTGCCATAGTTGAATGCATTGTGTGAAGTACCTGCAACCAAAAGATGCCTTTTTTCTTCCTCTGTGCAAAGCTTTGTCAAACCTGCCCCCTTCAAACCTTCGACTTTTCCTTTAATATTGCGTGCGACTTTCTTTTCCTTTAATGGGCCTTTAGCCTAGTTAGCTTTTCAAACAAAAACTTCTAATTTTAGGATTTTAGTAGTGTGAACATATGATCTCTTTTAAACTTTGTATTTCTATTCTTACTTTTAAATTTCTTTAGTTAAAGCCTCCTTCCACGTTAACAATTTTGAAGTCATGTTGACAATTTGAAGTCATGAACTTGCATGTGGCCTACACCACACTAACATACAAAAATCACAATTCACGTAAATTCATTTATACAATATTCTTATTTTAAGTAACATACTATATTTAAGAAATTATATTAAATAATCTAGTAAGTTAAATTAACTTTCAGAAATTACATAATAGAAAAAATCATTTTAAATTTTCACTCATACATCTTAAAGTTAAATTAAAATTACATCATTTTATCTCGTAGCTTTTTGATATCTTTAAACTATAAATATGAACAAATTAGGTATTAATTAATGGTTAGAAGTTGATAATTAGATATCATTAGCATGTGTAAACCAACCATCCATTATAACCTTTTAAAATAAGTTTTGATTTAACTTTTAACACATACCATTTTCAAAAAGAGTTGCATATGTATTGCTTTTATAATGCAACCATGTCAAAAGTTACATACATAAATACAATTTGCAACCTTCTAAGAAAAATGTTGCAATCTTTACTACAATTTGCAACTTTTTAATAAAAAAAAGTGGCGAATTTAATAATTTTGCAACGTTTTATGAAAAACGTTGCATTAAATATTCAAATGCAACCTTTGTGTTTAGTGAAGTTACATTAGAGTCAAATGCAACTTATTTAGAAAAGTTACTTTAGAAAAGTTTCATTAGGCTTATTTTCTAGTAGTGCATTCAACTTAAGTCGATATGCTAGGAGACTTCTTTTTTGATCTTCTTCTCCTTTTTTGAGAAGAGGCCTTTTGTATAGATTTGGCAGTTGTGGACAAAGAGCTTGTTGAGTGATTGTCCTTTGAGTGTTTTGGGTTAAATGACTTAGACAACATTCTCTTGAAAACCTTTTGTCTTCTTTGTCATCATAAATATGTCCTTACTTTTTTGAGACCTAATTTCAGCTTTTTCTTCGGTAGACATAGGTCTCATACCTTTATTAGAGGTAGAGATTGAAGTAGGGCTGCCTGCTAAAGGTCCAATGGGTACACCTGATGCCTCACGAGCTGACTTGGGATCATTGATAGATGTCTTAGCTCTTTCAACATCCTTGGCGACTTCTGGGTCATCTATTTCCATATTCACCTTAGTGCTAATTAGGGTTTTAGATTCAACATCTGTTTGACCAAATATCACCTCAACTGATTTTTTGAGTTTAGAGTTAGGTTGTCTTTGTGTTCATTATGAAGTTGTGTTGGTTTAACTTCTAGAGTTACCCTATGTTTTTTTCATCTCATCTTCCATGGTCTAGTTTTCTTTTGTATAAACCATTTTTTTCCTAATTTTTCTTGAGGGTTCATCTCTTGAAAAAACCTCTTGTCTTGCAATTTCAATAGTTGCATCAGCAGTTGATTTGTTCATCTCTTTAGCAACTTCTGAAAACACTCTCAATAGTGGTTCTTCTTCGGCAGATGCCTTGGGAGAGACTACAATTCCTTGAAAAAGCTCCCTCTTTGATGATTCTTCATCAGATTTTTTTCTTTTTGGAGAGAGCAATGAAGAAATGTTAGATCTTTCATTACAACCACTCTTCTCTTCCCAATTTGAACCTTTTGGTTCATCCTCCTCAGCACCCTTTTTACTTCCATTTCTTTCTCTTCCGAACTTACATAGCATTACCTATCTAGAAGTTCATTCTGTTTGGCTTTAACTTTAGATAGAGGCTCGTAGTCATTAGTCTCTTTGGAAGAAAATCAAATTGGCAGTGAAAAGTGTACAACTTGATCATCCAATTCCAAGTTTATCCCTGAACTATACAAGTAAGAGGTGTTTTATACTATAAAAGGGTAACACTAAGAATAAACAACTTTACATCTATTCATGGTTTACAAAAGGTATGTACAAATCAAACTGATAATCAACACATCAAAAGTACTAAATTGTCTCCAAAAGATAGAACACATTAACCACTAGAGTACTTCAGTACAACCAGTCTTCTCCAATGTTATGATTGATTAGCAGTGCATCCATTTAGGTCTTGATATGCAGTCAATGAGTAGTACATCCCTTTCAATTCTAATCGACATTGGCACTTGGCATGTCCTGATCGATAGTGGATCTGCACTTGGCATACTTTAACAATTGGTAGCTAGTGTTGAATCCTTAAGAATTCAGTAGCTTAATCCTCTTCACAAATCAACAAACATGCACTAATTAAATAACTTTTATAAAAGTATAAAAAAACTTCAATTCAATTTTGTAAGTATATAATTATGCTGCTTTAGATATATGATCTTTTATGAGGATAATGGAATATCATAAGTTGAAAAATATTTTTTCAAGTTTTTTTGAGAAATCATAGCATTATGTTAATAAAAAAGTTTACTTAATTGAAGTTGGTCCTTACTGGGCATGTCAAATTTTACTTTTGACTCTTTTGATTGTTTTTGCAGGACCATTTAAAGGTGGTCAATACAATCAGCTCCATAATAAGGAGAGATTTAGAACACTTAACATATCAAAAGCAGAACCAGGTTTGAGTTAAAGATGCTAAGAACACAAGTAAGTATGAGACAGAACAAAGAAGAATAACAAGAGAAGTATGGTTTTCACGAATGTTGTATATTGCTCTCAAGTTCTATTAGAGGTGTTACAAAGCATAAAAATAAATACAAAAACTTGAGATACTTTATACTACATCCTATAGCAGGCCATACTTTGAAAGTCAGCTGAAAATACTAATCTAGACAACAAGATCAATGTATAGTTAAAAGATAGATTACCTTTTGACTTGTGACTATGATATGTCATAGCTCACATCCTAATATATTACAAAAAAGATAAGAGGTACAAAGTAGAAAGTTACAAACAACATACCATAATCTATAGTTGACAAAAGCATGGACTTTTTCACCAACTTATATAAGTTAGTGAGCCTTCAGAATGGAAGAGGAAAGTTGTTAAGGTTTTGTCAAAAGGTGATCAGAGAAACCATGTATTTTATGTATTTGGAAGAAATCAGTCTTTGGCTTTTGAGGCTTCGGAAGACTTCATTTTTGGCTTCAAAAGATTTGGAGTCTTTGGCTTTAGAAGATTTAAAACTTAGAATATTTTCTCTAAGTTATGTAAAACTTCCAAAGTAACTTTACTATGTACTTCATGCATACATGCTTAGAGCTCTTTGGTTGCTTTGGTTGCATCAACCTTTAAGTGTAAACCTTACAAATTCCCCTAGGCTAATGCTACCAAAACAGAGTAGATTACTCAGATATTGATAGTCCTCATTGATAGTCCTCATTAGGATCAAGACCATTCCTTTTTCATCATTTGGTCAGGACCCGTTAAACTCTCATACCACCTTCTCATATCATAGAGATCATACAAAAGAAGATCAAGCATGTCTTGCTAGAAATAGACATCTTGACCTCTTGATCTCTAATGACATATCATTTGTCTAGATTTGCTACAAAAGTCCAGGACATGATGGGTCTTCTAGTTGCAAGAGGCTCTACATGTTTTGGACTTGGTTGAGCAACCTTTTCTTGAGCTACCTTGGGATCCTTTGATTCATCATGTGGTGTAGAGGTGGATGACTTGGACTTCTTTTTTTTCTTCTTCTCAGATTCCCTTTTCATGGTCGTCCTTTTCTTCCTCTTTGAAGATTTCAACTAAGAAGACTGGCCTTCAACACCAGGTTGTTCTTGTGTGTCATTCACAGTTAGGTCCTTTTCCTTCACAGGTTCATAAGAAGAGGGATTAGGACCCTTCTGTGCATCAAAAGATGAAGTTTACTGTGGTCCAGCACTAGGTCTAGGTATGTTGTCTCTTGGGGTTCAATCTTGACCCTAACTTTAGGTGAAGCTTGACTTGGTGGAGAATTCAACTCAACAATCTCACCATTTTTAATCTTTTACTTGATCACCTTAATATGCTCAACCATGGTGGATAGAGACATTGGACCATGCCTCCTTCTAGATAATCCATACAGCTTCAAAAAGCTCATCATCCTATGCCTATCAGTAAATTTCTTTTAGCTCTTTTAGATAATAGCTCTTGACTTTCCAGCTTCTTCCCTCATCTTCCTCTTAGCATCTTTTTTTCTTTTATCATTTGTTACTCAATGCTCAAGCTGCTTAAGGTACTCAAATTCTATGTATTCATAAGATAAGCGAAGAAATGAAGATGCCTAATAGAGGCATGTGGCATTTAGGTAGCTGATTATGTTTTGTCTATCTACTTCATTGTCTACCTGAGGTTGTTGCTCATTTGCCAGAACCTCCAACTCAGGGCTTTCTTAAATAGGGGAGATGGTAGGAGCATGTTTGTAGAGTCTTTTCTTCTTCCTTTCTTCCTTGATCTTGAGGAGCAATTCTGTGTCCTCTACCTCCTTCCTCTCCTTTGATAACTTAGTGTCAACCAATTAATTTAGCTATTCTAAAGGAAGAGAGATGAGTTCATTAATGTTGTAATTCCTGGTCCCCAAATAGTTCAATCTGGCTTGGCTTAACTCGTCATCCTAAGTGTTTGGCCTAAGGGCAGCCCTCATTGTAGCTTCCAAGAAGGCTGGGGACCCACTTGAACTCTCTCCTCTTAGCTTCCTCTTCCTCTCTCTTTCCTCCTCCTCAATATCCTGAGTAGTCAGTTTCCTTTTCCCTTTGTCACTCATAGGCCTTGGTGACTTAGGGTGGAGAGAGCTTTGGCCTTCATTGTTTGGTTCAACACTTAAGCTTCGGCCAGAGAAAGGTTGTGAAGCACCTTCACCAGCTGGTGCCTCACTAAGGGTAGAGGATGTTAAAGTAGTTCCTGTAGCAAGGTTGACATGTTCTATCATTGGGCCTTTTTAGTCAAGGTTTCCCTTTGAAGTTAATCTTAGGGTCAAACTCAACATTCTGTTTACCAATGACATTGCCAACTTCCCTTTGTCTTCTTTTAAATCTAAACTCTTCAACCTTGTTATAGGAACTACTTCATGGGAAGTGGGAACTTTTTAACCTTTTTACATGTTGTTGGGGTTGTGAGCTTATTAGGCTGAGCATGAGGAACCTTTACACTGATCCTTGACAAGATGAGAGTGGAATGCTCCTCATGGGATGTAGGAGGTCTAGTGTCCACTTCCTTCTGCATGGGTGAGGATATAAGGGCCTGCACAACCTGAGTAGCTTGTGTAGGGGTTCATATGGTTTTTCTTGAGTAGGTGATGGTTATTTGAGGCTGTCTTGGTGGTTGAGAAGTAGAATGTGTGGGTTCAAGAGTAGCTAGTGCTACTAGGTTGTCACCTTGAGCATTGAGCTCTAAAATTTTTTGGAGAAGGGCCATTTCCACCCCTAAGAAGCCCACAATAGGCTTTATCATTGTTTTAAAGATGTCGGGCTTTATCTGTCCCATTTATATGAAATGGATTTGTGACATACTTAGTGCAAAAGGATAAATTTTGAAATCCACATGTCAGTCCCACCTCGGAATAAACGCCAAAAAGGTAGTTTTCTTAGAAGTCGAAAATCTTCTGAATGTAATTTGTCTTCAGAAGTTTATAAAAACTTCCAAAGCCAATTTGACTTCAAAAGATATTCCTGAGCTTGGTGTAAATTTTGCTTCGAAAGCAAAATACTTAGAGTATTTTTACTTCGGAGACATATTTGGTTTCAAAAGAGATTAAAACAGAGAAGTTTTATTCTTAAGAGAATAAATCTTCCAAAGCTTAATTGCTTTAGGAAGAAAATTGTTCTTCAAAAACATATAAGCACTTAGAGCATTCACAGTGGGTTCCACAATCCCATTCCAATATTTACACTAAAACACTACTTTTTTACTATCTTCGTTAATTAAATAATACTATTTAATATCTTTATTATTATAATTTCTCTCACTTCCACTCACAACCACTTTTAAAATTTTAAAAAAATTAAGGGGATTGTAACGTGATTCCTCATATTTCCCCAAATATGGAGAATCATGGTAAAACCCCCATAAATATTCTCTTTCATTCACTCACAAACACTAACAACCATATCCCATAATATAGGGCACACACTCACATAAAAAATAGAGAACCCACTGTGAATGCTCTTAGAAGCAAATTTAAGCTTTGTAAGATTAAGAGAGTTTCTTCCGAATGTAAATTTCTTATAAGTAGTTATCTAATTTGAAGACATAATGTTCTTCCGAAGACAACCTAATGTCTTCCAAGAGAAAATATGTCTAAAATTTCCAAAATTCTAAGGAATATCATTTGAAATTTTTTCTTCCAAAGTAAATTGGGCTTCTATAGGTGATAATATAGACAACTTAGGACACACATGTTTTATAAACAGTGTTGAGTTAAGTTCAAGAAAATCTACTCAAAGTTAATAATCCTAATAGCTTATACAAGATATTTAAATCTATGTTCATCAAAATCCTTTATGAATAGATCAACATATTGTTCATTTGTATTAACATTGACTAGTATTAACATTGACTAGTTCTATCAATCCTATTTCAAAATTATCTCTAATTAAATGACACCTGATGTTGATGTGTTTGTCCTTAAGTACTGTACAGGATTCTCTGTGATAGAGATAGTACTATTGTTTTCTATGTGAAGTGGAGTTTTGTTGAAGTTAAATACATAGTCCAGCATTTGATTCTGAATCCAAAGCACTTGACCACGACAGCTAGCAGCAACAATGTATTTAGCTTCAGTAGTTGATGGAGATACACAAGACTATTTCTTGCATTGCCATGAGATTATCCTTCCACCAAGGAATTGACATCCCCCAGACGTAGACTTTGCACTCATTTACATCCACCATAGTCACTATTTGTATAAGCATACATATTGAAGTTAGAATTTGTTGGATACCAAAGGTCTAGTTTAAGAGCACCTTTGAGATATCTAATAATCCTTTTGACAGCAACGACGTGTAACATATTGGGGTTGGCTTGATATCTTACACAAATGCATGTGGCAAACATGATATTAGGCCTGCTGGTTGTGAGGTACATAAGAGACCCAATCATAGTCCTATAAAAATGTTCATCTACACACTCCCCCTTAAGATCATGTCCAAGGGAGTGGTTTCTTGCTATGGGTGTCTTTGCAACCTTATATCCGGTCATGTTGAATCTTGTAAGTATGTCTTGTACATACTTTGACTCACTTAAAAAGATGACATTATCAACCTGCTTCACTTGAATTCCTAGAAAGAAATTAAGTTCCCCCATGGCACTCATTTCAAATATGTTCTTCATTAGCTTCTCAAAGTGATTGCAGAGCTTTGGATTAGTTGAGCCAAAGATAATGTGAACTACATAAACTTAAACTAGCATCAATTCATTCTTGTTCCTTTAATTAAGAATGTTCCATCTATAGTACCTCTCTTATAGCCACACTGATAAAGATACTGTGATAGTGCTTCATACCACTTCCTTGGAGCTTGGTGCTGCTCATAAAAAGCTTTACCATGCTTACAAACATAATCAGGATGGTCTAGGTCTACAAAACCTCATGATTGTTTGACATACACCTCCTCATCAATCACCTTATATAAAAAGCACACTTGACATCAAGTTGGTAGACCTTGAAATTCTTGGATGCAGCAAAAGCAAGGAATATTCTAACAGTTTCAAGTCTTGCCACTGGAGTAAAGACATATGTGTAGTCAATCCCCACTTCTTGTGTGTACCCTTGAAAAAGTAGTCTAGCCTTGTTCTTGATGACAAGTCCTTCTTTTTGTGTACCCTTGAAAAACTAGTGGAGTAAAGACCACTATATCATCCTTCTTGTTTCCATTGGGTACCTATAGTGGTCTTCCCTTGAGGAAGAGGACAAAAGTTCCAAACCTTTTGTTATTTGAATTGAAGCAGCTCCTCCTACATTGCTTCAATCAAATGTTCATCCTTTAAAGCCTCATCAACTTTCTTTGGCTTTATCAAGGACAAGAAGCAAGAGTATAGACAAACATTTTTATCATGGGTTTGTCCTCTTGTTCTCACCCCTTTGCCAACATCTCCAATGATACTTGTGGTGGGGTGTGACATGTGAATCCTGAGTTAAGGAATCAAAGCAAGTTGATTGGACATATCCAAATTTGTCAAGTTTAGATCCAGCAATGGAGAGTCACCCACCATATTAGCACCCTTATCAAGAGAAGCTTGATCCAATGAGTGTGTGACATCATTGATGTTGTCTTTCATGGAGTGGTTATCAGCATAAAGAAACTCTTTATCATTGTGACAGCCATCATTTCCTTGTACATTTGAAGTTCCTTCTTTTAGTTTCGTGCCTCTAAGCTGGAATTTGTAGGAACCTCAGATGTAATAACTAAAATTTTCATGGTTGTGTTGATAGGGACTCCATCTACAGGGTTAGTTACCATTGGAGCTTAAGTAGGTTTCTTGCTTGGTCTTCTTAGCTCAAATCTTAGGTCAAGACCGCCTGTTGATAAGTTACCAGTAGATCCTAGAACATTCTAACAAGATTTGTTAAAATAGTTAGTAACTAAATCAAGATCAAATAGTCAATCAAGACCAAAACCTTTCACACTATGAGTGTGCTCATTAAAGGTCACGTTGTCTGGCTCCTCAACTACTCTAATTCTAAGATTGTATACTCTATAAGCCTTGGGTTAAGAATAGTATCCAATAAAGTGTCTATCATATGATTTCTCAAAAAACTTGGCTACTTGATCTTTAGTGTTCAAGATGGTGCAAGGACATGCAAATGATCTAAGGAAACCAATGAAAGGTCTCATTTTGTGCCACAACTCATAAGGAGTCTTATCATTAGTCTTAACTACTAAATATCTATTCTACACATAGCAGATAGTGTTGACTTCCTTTGCCTAGACGGTGATGGGTAGTTTAGAGTCAAACAACATGGTTCTTGCATATTCAATAAATATCATGTTTCTCCTCTCAACAAAACCATTTTGCTAAGGAGTCCTGGGAGCACAATATTGTCTTGTAATACCTTTTTCATCATAAAATGTGTCAAGGATTTGGTTCTTGGATTTAGTTCCTTGACCATATCTTATGGTCTTAACTTTGTGATTACATTTATTCTTAATTTTCTGAATGAAGTTGTTAAAGATCTTAGAAGTCACATCCTTAGTTCAAAGGAAGAAGACCCAAGTGAACCTTGTGAATTCATTTCTGATCACCAAACAATATTAGGTCCTTCCTAAACTCATTACACTAGTGGGACCAAAGAGATCTATGTGTAATAAGTGTAGGGGTGTAGTATTGGAGCTTTAATCCTTTGACTTGTGAGACACCTTGTGTTGCTTCCCTTTCAAGCACGCAACACAGTGATCATAACTTGTAACTCTTTCTTTGGCATTCTAGGTACCAAATTATTCTTAATTAATTTATTCATGTTCTTAAAGCTTACATGGAACATTCTTTTATACCAAAGAAAAGACTCATTACTATTTGCTTTAGATAGAAAACAAGAAACTTCTCCTAAAGGGGATGTAGCCTGCAAATCTATCTTGTACATGTTCCCTTTCTAGAGATTCTGAGCCTGAGATGCTCTTGAAGAATGACCACCCTGGGCTTGAGAACAATGCACGCATGCTCAGTGAAGAGCATGTTGTGTCTTTAATCACAAAATTGGGATACACTTAGTAAATTGTACCCAAGCTCCTTGAGAAAGTTTACCTTTTCAATGCTAAGCTTACCATTTGTGACCCTGCCCCTTATAGTAATATAACTACATGTATCTCCTCCTAAAGCAACTGGACCTCCATCAATCTTCTCAAAGTCTTAGAGCATTGAGCCATTGCCTGTTATGTGCCTGGAACAAACACTATCAATGATCTATACATATCTTTTGGTCTATAGTTGTTCCTGCACAAAAAAAGATATGATTAGTTATATATGGAAACCCAAGCCTCATTGGTCTTGGGCTTGTCAAAGTTAACGGATAACAATGCAACAATGATTAGTCCTATGTGAAGACTTTGAGGATCATCTGTTGTTGTTGATGAAGAATTTTTAGTCACATGGTCTTCCTTTATCTTTCACACCATCTTTGGACGATTAGACTTGACTTTAAACACTTCGAAAGTTTTGATAACTTTGGAAGCTTTGGAGACTATTCCTTCAGAAGATATTGCCTTCACTATAGCAAGCTTCAGTGCTTTAGAAGTATTCTTTTCTTTCGAGACCAACTTTTCTTCCAAAGGCAAGTTTACACTTGTCTTTATTTCCACTTTGGAGCTTCTGAAAGGAAAATATTTCCCTTCCGAAGCTATCTTCTTATTCTTCTCAAAAGTCTTCTTCTTGTTCATGTGAATAGTACTTTTAGGATTGTAAATGCAATCCTTAGCAAGATGAGAAGTACAACCACACATGATGCAATCAACTAGCTTCCTTCTAAGAGTCTTCTTGTGAGTAGAATGTTGAGCTTAATCACTTTCTATATCCATATTCGTCTTCATCTTCATCTTCGTAGATGATGCAGCAAGCCTTTTGGGGAGAGGCTTGATCTTGGAAGTGGATGGTTCAGGTTGTGTAGCAGAGGTACACAACTAATCAACCTTCTTTTCTTCACAGGGATAAGGTAGAAATGAACTATAAATCCTAGTACTACAGTCCATAGTTGAGTCTTCAGCCTTCACCATTTCAAATCCCTCAGAGATAAAGACTTGTTTCTGCTTGGAGTTGAAAGTGGCCTTGATCTCTTGACCCTTCTTGTCACACCCCGACCGATGGCAGAATCATCGAGGCAGACGAATGTGAAACGATTGTTCGTAGCACATGGAACTAAATAAGTTGGAATAATATTAAATACCATTTTTCATTAAACATTACAAGACAATTAAATCATTACAATGCAAACAAGATATAAGCAACAACATAAAATTTTCAATTAAACTAAGTCCAAGTCCTATATGAGCACGAAAAGATCCTCAAGTATCAAACCTAAAACATGTTAAAAATAAAGGGTCAAGTTTGAAAGTTGGTGAGTTTCCATGGGTTAAACACACACACACACACATATATATATATATATAACATTTACAAGTAGCAATTCACGTCAATGGTTATGAATTATGCGAGTTTATAGAACACATATAGCTACAATCAAACCTCGATAGATTACAAGTTTATACGATTGGCTAAGTGTACTTGGTTCCCATGATGACCAAGTCATATGTCATCAGGAGCCGTCAATACATCAGCTTTAGCACCAAATAGGTTTGTCAGGTCAATAGATCTATGATGTCTCCAGGCTAGCAATAGTTAATGATTGTCAACATATAATGTATCTCATATAACACTCACAATAATATCAATAACCATGAAAAAAAGGTAAAGATGAATTGCATGTGTATTTACAAGTATCAAGATGTTTAAAAGTGTAAGTTTATAAGGTTAACATGTTTCACCCCAAAAGGTTTAAAATAAAGTAAAAAAGGGCAGGAGAACTCACATGGAAAACTCATAAGTATAATGATGGTTGTAGAGTACATAAGAAAGCTTGGATGTCAAGAATCAAAGCTGATGTCCTAAATGATAAAAAAACACAATAACTTGAGTTCGGAATTCATTAAAAAAAGTTAGGACACTTAGGAATACCAAAGCGAAAGGTAGATTGATAAACGGTTATTGTACCAATTTTAGATTCTGGACAGAATGTTTGGTACGTGTTTGAACATGTTTTTAAAATATAAAACGGTTTTAGAAAATTATAAAAATTATATATGACTAGTTAAAAGTCTCCCGAGCAACTTAAATTCAGAAACATTTTTATTAAAAGATCCGTAAATAGGTCAAATAAGCAGAACAAGGCAGAAGGTGCTGAAATGCGCACTTATCTTGGGAAGGCTATTGGTGGGTCTTCCAATTGATTTTGAAGACGTATAAACTATCTTTAAAAAGGTATTTCAATAAATTAATATTGGAGTCTTAATTTACTCAAATTTAGTTTGTTATGATCAAGTTATGGTCAGTTGAAGTCAGTTTATATTCTGCCAAAATTATACTAAGACACTTATGTGCACTTTTAAAATTGTTAAAGCATGAAACGGGTTAGAACAAATTTATTATGTTGATATATGATATATTAGACTTTATTTGAGTTATATAAAAATATTCCAAGACTTTGTCATAACCATCACTTAGGGAAATAATCTTGTGGAATAACCGAATGCGGCAGCATAGCCGTCCATATGCAAACGGGATTCTTTGTTTATGTTATCTTGATTTAGGAATGTTAGGGACTATTATAAGGTTAGTGAACATTAGAAGGTTAATGATAAAATGATTAAAATTAAAATAGATTTAGTAGAAGAAAGAATAAAAGTAAGAACATAAAGTTATGAGATTAATTGGATGTTAGGATGATTAAACAATATAGCAATGTATAATATAAAAGTAATATAAGATTACCTTATTATTAATAATTCTTGAAATTTATGTAAAATAAAATTTTTCAAATTAATCATAACCAATGGATGAAAGAAAAGATATAAGAGTGACATTTTTAGAGAATGAACAAATGAAAAGTGAGGCCTAAGGGTTGTTTTTATAGTTGAGGTTAGGAGTAGGTTATGAATGGTGTTAATGGTGAGTTATAAGTCTTTTAAAAGGGGGTTATGATTTTGAAATATATATAAGATTAAATAATATAAACAGATATAAGAATAATTACAATTTGAATTTTTAATTTATTAAAACCTTAATTTTAATTTAATCAACTTATTTTCTTATAAAATCTTCATAACTTTTAAAAAAAATTGTAACTTTATACTTTGATTATTTATTTTCAATATTTAAAATTTATAATTACTAATAAAACTTATAAGTTTATTAAAATTCATTTTATAACTTTATAAGTTTTAATAAGTTTTTTCCATTTAGTTATTTATTGTAAAATGATAAATAAAGATTTATACTTTTATGATAAAGATTTATTTATAAATAAATAAATTACTTTTCTTTGTTTAAATGATAAAATGAATAAAACAATTTT
>BJCM01174127.1:0-13013 GCA_018326385.1 Flaveria bidentis
GTTTGATAATTCGTAGATTTAACTTGATTTGACCGTAAAAACTTGAATTTTATCAAACCCTAATAGCCGTATGCCGGAAAAACTCAACTTTTCAATCAGGAAACGTCTAAGACTCCGTTAGACACAAAAAGATTGCGTTTTTTATGCAAAAACACAATTTTTGTGTCAAAAGTATTGAATCAACACGTAATCAAGAGACAAGGCTCTGATACCACTTGTTGGGATCTGGTATTTGAACGAAACACCATCTGATTAACATGTTAAACCAAACCAAATAGTGCGGAATCCTATTTGATTGGCGATCCAATCAGTGAGAACGCATGTAGAAACAATAACGGATTGAATCTAACGTTAAGAATCAATTAGGAATCGATCTACAACATTTATGAACTTGGAGTACGAACTTAGAGGCTTCTGGACGGCTAGGATACATCTGGAGTCGAAGTGAATTGAATGCTTTTGTTTTTCCACGAATTAGGTGGTATTTATAGGTTAGGGTTGCTCATTCGGGCGACTGAACCATCAGCATGGTTCATTCGTGCGATTGAGCCAAGCGGTTGATCCATTTGCACGACTGAGTATTCAGTCGTGCGACTAAGCCAATCTCATGTTATAGTCATACGACTGATCCAGTCTCCTGGTGCAGCGTGCGATTGAGTCACTCGTATGAAGTTGTTCATGCGTATGGTCCATTAGCATGGGCCATTCGCATGATAACTTCACTTTATTATGTTTGAATGTATTAATTGCCATAACATTATTTATATGAATTCAAACAACCACAAACCTATATAATCAAGTCAATATGCGATAAACAACTCATTAATGAAATATTAAACATTATAAACACAACCAAACATTTGCATTTCATTCAGTACCCAACTATTACATAAGTGTAAGACATTCAAGACATATTACATTAAGATCCGAATCTAGGTACATATGTATCAACAATTTCTCCATCTTTTCTTTGTTTTTAATGATAATCGTGTTCAATTGCATCTAATTTTGAGGGAATAATATTTGGAATGATTATATTTGTTCAAATCGTACCATATTAGAATAGATCTGATGATTTTTCTTCTTGATTATGAGATGAACAAATGGTTTTTTCTTCTTTTTTGATAATAATCTTGTTCAATTGCATTGAATTTTGAAGGAATAATCATGAACATGTTCTCGATTCTTCAAATGGTACCATAGTTGAACAGTTTTTTTGGTTTTCCTTCTGATTTTGGGTATGAACCGATAGGTTTTTGATGAACACAGACTTTGTTCTTCATTTTTCTTCTTTTCTTCATTGTTCTTGACATCATAATATGAAATTAGATTTGAAAACTAGATAAATCCAACAACCAACAACTTTGATACCATTTGGCTGGGTGTGAGAATAACATTCTCTGTTGATATGAATCAACAAGGATCGAATATGATAATTGAGTCAATGATTGTAAGGCAGAATCAAACAATTACACAACATTGAATGCCAAAATACTCAAAAATGCTCTTTGTATTATTGAGGTGAAAACCGTTATAATGAATGTTAGGGTGTAAGCATTAAACAGTTACATATACCTTGTGAACATAAGACTATATAAAATATTCTGATTATCTATATTCTACCAACAGTCACCTCACATACGAGGTTTTCTATTATATTTATAAGGTGACAAGATGCCTTTTTCAAAATGGCTAAACTGCCCCTGACCTATACATCAGAGAACCAGTCTAAGTACAAAAGTCTTCATTAGCATTTCTTTTGTTTCTTCTTTAGCAATAGTATTTGGTTATCAACATTAGCAAATGTGGATGAACAAATACTTATGTGCATTTGTTGTTGGACATCCGCATTAGTAAATGTGGAAGTACAAAGTACGCGTCAACATTGGTTTCGGCTATCCGCGTTTGTTAATGCGGAAGAACAAACACTTTTCAACATTTGTTCTGCAGGACAGTTGAAGGGTATGCAAATACAACACTACAACACAATGAGGAGAGTTGCAAAGAACACTCAACTACTCAAATTGGTTAAGCTTTAGTAATGATACTAAGAACACAAGTAAATATGAGACAAAACAAGATAACAAAATACACAAGGATATGGTTTTCAAGAATGTAGTATATTGTCTTCTCAAGTTCTATTACAAATGTTATAAAGCATATCTAGAAAGTTACAATTACTTGAGATACATATACTACATCCTACTGCCAACCATACTTTGAAGGCCAACCGGATACAATTGACTAGACAGAAACAAAATCAATTGTAGAGTCAAAAAGCAGATTGTTTTTTAATAGTGACTATGGCATGCCATAGTTCACATCCTAATACATTACAAAAAGGATAAAGTACATAAAGTAGAAAGTTACAGACTCAAGACCTCAATGCACAGTTACCAAAAGCATGGACCTTTTCACTAGCTTATGAAAGCTGGTGACCTTACGGAGTTGCAGCGGAAAGGTGTCCAGATTTATGGAAAAGTACATCTGATAAAGCATGTCTTCAAAAGTCTTCGGAAGAAATATATCTTCAAGTGTAAGCTTCGGAAGACTTTGTCATTGAAGCTTCGGAAGACTTCATCTTTGGCTTTGGAAGATGTTGGTCTTGGCTTCGGAAGATTTCACACTTAGAGTATTTTTGTTGCTTGTGTGAAACTTCTGAAGCATTCTTCTTCAGTACCGTTGTGCATGCATGCAGGAGAGACTTTGGGTGTTTGGGTTGCATCAGCCTCTACATATAATCTTTACATGTTCTATGTTCATCCGCATTTACAAATGCAGTTAGCTGACACTTGTCTTCTATTTTCTTTGCAGATTCTCCATCCACATTGTTTCTTGGACTTGTGGGATTTCCAGTTGAACAACCATCAACTCACCACTTGAATTGACATGTATGATCCTTTCAGGGGTTAACATGCATGATCACTAATGAAAGTAAAGGACAATTTTAAACAAAAGTACAATATTTTATTTATAAAACTAGCATTCACTTACCCAAGCTAACTTTTATGTATTTTCTAGTTAGTAGGTGATTGTTGGTGTGGATGGCACGAGGCAACTACGTGGCATTTTGGATGGCATCAAATTGTATAACTATGATGTTTTTGTGATGTAATGCAAATGATGATATTTTGTAATTATTAACAATGATGTATTATTTTGTAAAAGCAGTCATCTATATACGAAATAGTTTCTAAGATATCCCACCACAATGTTTAATTAATTCAAATTTATGTTTTATGTATTATGCGTGATGTTTGACCACCTACAAGCGTCCCGGGAACGGGGCCTTATATTAGTTCATAAAGCTCATATTGCAAATGATGTGGTTATAGGAATGTCATTCTGTAGATACATGTGTACATAGTTTAGGAGCTCAAATATAAAATGTCTTTCATATATGTAATAGAATGGGTACTAAATGAAACATATTTTGTGGATATGCTTATTATGTTGAATATTTCATTGCTTAATGTATGATAACGTATGATTGAACTAACTATATAGGTTTGTTGTTGTTTACATAGTTCTTAGTCAAGAATGGTTGAGAAACATGTTTAAACTTAGTAATGTGAAGTTCTTATACGAGTGTCCCATGCTAATGAACCATACACATGAACAACTTCATGCTAATGAACCAGTCGCATGACTGAACCGGGAGACTGGATTAGTCGCACGATTGTGACATGAGATTGACTCAGTCACATGACTTAAAATTCAGTCGTGCGGATGGGTCAACCGCATGACTTAGTCGCACGACTGAACCATGCTAATGATTCAGTCGCACGAATGAGATACCCTAACCTATAAATACCACTTAATTCGTGGAGAAACATAACAATTCGAATCCCTACGTACAAAATCATACCCTAGCCGTCCAGAGACTTCAGAGAACCTGTTCCAAGTTCATAGATCGCACTAAATCGTTTTCCTATCGCTCTTAACATTTAGATTTAATCCAAGATCGATTCTACGAGCATTCTCACTAATTGGATCGCCAATCAAAGAGGATTCCGCACTATTTGAGTTGGTATACACGTAAATCAGTTAGTACTCCGTCCTGTACACAGTCCTAACAAGTGGTATCAGAGCGTTGGCTCTAGATTTACGTGTGATTCAATCGATTTTTACATAAAAATCGTGTTTTTCACTCAAAAACGTAATCTTTTTGTGTCAAATCGTGTTTTAGACATCTCCAGTTCAAAAAGTTAACGTTTTTCCAGCATACGACAATTAGTGTTGTTGAGAAATTCGTGTTTTTGCGTCAAAATACCTTAAACCTTTGAATTCTCAAAATTTAGTTGCTTTAGTCGCACGATTGACTCAATCGCACGACTGAATCCATCCGCATCCCTCATACGCACGATTGAACTCAGTCGTTCCTCCATTCGTACCACTGAACTGCTTATTCGCATTGTTCATCCGCACCTGTCCACTCGCACGATCGAGCCATCCGCATTGGTTCATCCGCACGTCTGAGCCGTTCGCATTGTTCAATCACATGAATTGTCCAATCGCACTCTTTTATTCGCACAAGTAAAACTGGTTTTTCTAAAGTTCAAAGTTGATAGTAATGGAGGATCAATATTCAGCATTCACCGTAGGGAGGGATTCAAGGATCCAGACTCTATTACTTCTGGAAAATGAAGTGGGAAATCATAATAAACCCCCTAAGCTAATCACGTTAGATGATTACCCACAATGGAAGCAAAGATTCGAGATCTACTTAAATGGAGTAGATCCCAATCTGTGGGAGTCGATAGAGACAGGGTATAGCATGCCTGTAGGTGGAGATGGAGTCAAACTTACCTTAGGCGGCATGACTGATGGCCAAAAGTTAAAGTACAATGCTGAGAAGACAGTATCTGCATTGCTAACTCAGTCAATTCCTAAGACATCATCCATCAATTTTCTGAGAACAAGCAAGCAAAAAAGTTGTGGGATGCATTGGAAAAACGGTATGACAGGAATGCATCATTAAAAGCTTTAAAGGATAAAGCATTGAAGAAGGAGTTTGACAACTTCTCATCAATGGGTATGGAGAACTTGGATGACGTCATCGATCGGTTCTACCACTTGATGAGTGAGCTGTACACTCATGGAGTTACAACGTCTATGGAAGACAAGGTGTCAAACTTTGTAGATGGGCTACCAGAGAAGTGGGTTTCCTTTGTATCCAACCTCAGACAGAATGATATGCTGGCGAAGTTAGATATCAACGATTTCATTCTGAAATTGAGAGTGGAAGAGCTGAGGATGAAGTACAGGGCCCAAAAGTCTTCATATGATCAGAATCCGTCACTTTACAACTCAACTCCACAAGCCAAAACGTCTGGAGCACTACTTCAGACGGCATTTGTGTCGAGTTCAGCTGCTTCATCTCAAGTTACCACTTCAGGATCTGACACATCCGGGTCGTCTTGTACCCAATACATAGCACCAAAACCAATGCTACAAAACTAAAGACCGAGAATCTCGGGAATGTGATAGTAGATGTAGCAAAAGAGCACATGGATCTCTTAGCAGCTGTCGTTCACTCCTATGATGGACTAGTTGCTGGGAAAATTGGGAGCTGTCATCTGGCAGATGAGGACTACTAGCAGGTAGACGAGACAGAGCTGGAGAGAATGGACATCATGTGGGCCTTAGCAAGTGCTGTCCGGAGAGCTAAGAAGTTTGTTAAGAAGACCAGATAGAACTTGATTGCCACTAAGGACACAACTTTTGGTTTTGACAAGACCAAAGTTAACTACTTCAACTGTGGAGAAAAATGGCACTTCAAATGTGAATGTGTGAAGCCCAAGAAGACAGGAAATGGGAATCCATTCTCATCCTTCAATCGTCAGGATAAACCCACAATAGTCCTACTTCGTCAAGTAAGGATCCTAAAGCCTTGATAGCTCACGATGACAAAGGGCAAGATTGGAGCTTTCGGTTTGTGTCTCCGGGAGAGTCCAACATTGCTAGTGTTGAGGATTTAGATGACGACTCAACAAGAGAAGGGGATATTGTAGTGGAACTCGCAATGTCAAATAACGAAGAAACTGCAAATGTGGTCGATCACCTGCCTGAAGTAGGAACAAGCGCAAAATGTTCTGAATCACCAGCACCAGAAAAGTCAGACTCTGCTTTGATGGCTGATTCAACCTCACCCTCTCAGGTAAGTACCACAGACCAATTATTTAATAGTCATGCATGCATTGAATATAATAAATTTAGGGAAAGCATAGATTTAAAATTTGCTAGTTTATTAGATCACAATGATAGTTTAGTAAATGATTCACAACTGTGCACAGAAGCAAATAGAATTTTAAAACAAAATGAGCATAGTTACAAACAAAAGATAGAACTTTTGAATAAACAACTTAGGGAAACCGAAGTTGTGGCTTTTAACCAAGCTAATGACATTAAGTTTTATTTAAAATCCCTAGAAGACTCTAAGAAACAAAAAGCAGTTTTGGAAGTAGAAGTAAATTCATTAAAACAGAAACTGCATAGTTGGACAAGTTCTTCTCACATTGTGCAACACTTAGTGAGAGAACGCAACAATGGGGAGCGATTGGGTTATAAAGTGGTTCCACCACCACACGAGACCATGTTGAATGCCAAAAGCAAACCAATAAATAACAACCCAATCAAGGATCATGTGGTGTCCACTCCTCTTGTAAGTGATCCAGATTCCACATGTCAAACTATTGAATCTGGCAATAAACAAAAGTAGACCACTTCAAATCAAAAGGTAAAATGCCTATTGCTAATCTGGATGAAAATTTAGAGAAGGTTAAGGTAATTTATGGGTCAACCACGTCTATTTTTGAACCCAAAAATACCAAACAAGTTAACCAAACACGTGCTTCATGTCTAAGTCCAGATTAACAAAAGGGTAAAGAAGTTGAAAAGGTTCAAGCTGTAAATGTTGTTAAACAAGTTAAACCTCTAAACAACAAGTGTTAAAACCCAAACATAATAAAGTCACACGTTTGTCACACACTTCTCCATAGAAACAGTTACACCAACATGTCGAAAGTAAATCTTGCTACAACTGTGGAAAGTATGGACACATCGCATCTTACTATCCTTATTATCAGACTTCAAGGAAAAGAGTTGAACTTTTTGACACTAAACAGAGCTCATCCAAAAGAAGCTCCATGACTCCACCAAAAAGAGTTAGTGAACCAAAAGTTCAACCTATTAGCTAGTCGTCAGTTTATCACAAACAGACCTTACAAAAAACTTGTTTATGGAATGAGAAGTCTATCCTTGTAACTGATAATAAGAACAAGAAGACAACAGATCTTCCCTCACCCTTAAAAGGCCAATGGGTAGAATTTATGATGTGTGATGCCTCTAGGTCACCCAAGCTAGGTAAGGCTTGGGTCCCTAACCTCAACTAATGATTTCCATTGAATGTGCAGGGTGTTCGCTATAGTGTTGATACTAACACTTGGATCGTAGATAACAGAGCATCAAGGCACATGAATGGAAATTGGGCACTCCTGTCAAACGTCAAACAAATTAAAGGAGGTCATGTTTCATTTGATGGAAACGAAGGAGGTTACAACATAGCTCAAAGGGAAGTTGGGAACCAGAAAGTGAAGTTTGATAAGGTAAACTACATTCAACAACATCAAAACAACTTACTTTCTGTAACCTAAATATGTGACAAAGGATTTAAGGTAGTATTCGACAATAAGAAGTGTTATGTCCTGAAAAAGGACTATGTGATCTCGGAGGACCAAGTGTTAATGTCTACCTCAAGATATAACGACCTTTATGTCTTGGATCTATCAAAGGCCTCCACAACGGATCATTAAGTTTAGTGCTTCTTGTCAAAGGATACTGAGAAGGATTCAATCACCTGGCATAGGAGAATGGGGCACATCAATCCATGGAAGATGAATCACCTGATCTAGAATAATCTAGTGCGAGGAGTAAACGTAAAAAACTTCCAACTCCCGGATTTTTGTGTTGCCTGAAAGAAAGGCAAAAACACGAAGAAGTCTCATAAGGAAAAAAAAAGTTAATTCCATTGAACTGCCTCTTGAGCTTCTTCAAATGGATCTGTTTATTCTAGTCAGTACAAGATGCATCGTAGGCAACTTGTACTGCTATGTAGTTACAGATGACTACTCAAGATTCTCTTCGGTGACGTTTCTGAAATGAAAATCAGAAACATTTGAGTCATTCAAAGAATTGGTAACTACACTGGAGTTACTCTACAAGCTGAAGGTAAGACAAGTACGCTCAGACAACAGAACCAAGTTCAAGAACCAATGGATGGAGGCTTTCTGCAAAGAAAAGGGAATTGTGCACCAGTTCACTTCCGCCTACACTTCTCAGATGAACGGAGTTGCTGAGAGAAAGAATTGCAGCTTAATAGAGACAGTTGGGACAATGCTAGCAGACTCGAAACTGCCCATCCAATTTTGGAATGAGGCAGTTGCCAATGCGTGTTACATGTTAAATCGAGTTCTGGTCGTAAAACGGCATGGCAAGACTGTTACGAGTTACTTCAACGACGTAAACCAAATCTAGGGTATCTCGAACCATTTGGCGCACCTTGCACCCTATTGAAGAAAATTCAGGAAGGCAAGTTCAGTGAGAAGGCTGAAGAGGAAATCTTTCTAGGATACAATATACCTAATAAGAGAGTTTACAACAACTCAACGGGTCAAGAAGAAGTGTGGGGTAACGTGGATGTTCAGAGATACACCACCCCTCCTGCTAGAAAAGGTCCCGCTTTCTTTTTCGATTATGATGGATTCTTCAAGTCCTTCAACATCCCTCTCTCCACTTCTGATGATGAGTTAGCAACCAAAATGATGTATGATGTCTTAAACACACCATCACAAGACTCAACATCATCTGGTTCACAAGGTGAATTGCCTTACCATTCAGGGGGAGCACTCGAGGTAATGACTCCTCCTCAGACGATGAAGCCGTGGAGAATGATCAGAACGATCAGGAGCAACAGGTTCCTACTACTGCAAGTCCACAAGCATCTGACATTGATGCCTTTGAGTATTTGGAACCTCACACTCCTACTGCCTCAGATATAGAACCAAATGTTCATCATCTTGATTTTGAGGTAGTTGTTCCCACCACTCCTGGATCACGCCTCAATGTCTGTCATCCTCTAGACAATGTCATTGGGGATGTCAGATCAGGAGTTCAGACAAGAAATCAGCTGTATTCAGCTGATTATGCCACGGTAATGGAAAAAGGATATCTTCATGATGGTGCATATTGCTATTTTGTGTCTCAATTTGAGCCAAAATATGTCAGTGAAGCCCTAAATGATGAGGCATGGGTGAGTGCCATGCAAGAAGAACTTCTTTTGTTCAAGAAGTTAGGTATATGGACACTGGTAGATAGACCTAAAGGTTCTAAGGTCATAGGCACCAAATGGGTCTTGAAATGCAAGAAAGATGACCAATGAGTCATAATCAGGAATAAGGCTCGACTTGTAGTTCAAGGATTTTGACAAGTCGAGGGAATTGATTACAATGAAGTATTTGCACCTGTGGCGAGAATGGAAGCCATCCGTATGCTATGCCTCTTAGATGATTATTAAATTCTATCAACTGGATGTAAAGTGTGCATTTCTTCAAGGTGAAATTCGAGAAATAGTGTATGTTAGTCAACCCGAAGGATTTGAGGATCCATATCATCGGGACAAAGTTTACAAACTGGATAAGGCTCTCTATGGGCTTTATCAAGCCCCGAGAGTGTGGTATGAAAAACTCTCAACTCACCTTGTCAAACACAGATTTCGCAGAGGTGTAATTGACTATACATTGTTCATCAAAGAAAATGATAGTGATCTACTACTTGTTCAGATTTATGTTGATGACATAATCTTTGGTTCGAAGAACGAAGACTTATGTAAAGAATTCGAAGCTGTAATGAAGACAGAATTTGAAATGAGTGCCATGGGAGAGATGAAGTTCTTTCTCGGGTTATAGGTAGATCAAACACCAAAAGGGATATTTCTACATCAGACCAAGTATGTAGGGGATATTCTCAGTCAGTTTGACATGGAGAATGCTTCCGCAGCTGGGACTCCACTTGCTACAAAACATGATGTAGCACCCGACGAGAATGGTGATCTGGTTGATGCCACCATGTACCGAGGAAAGATTGGATCCCTCATGTACCTCATTGCCTCAAGAACCGATATCATGTACACGACGTGTCTTTGTTCAAGATATCAGGCGAAACGAAAAGTTAACCATCTTATAGGGGTCAAGAGGATATTTAGTTATCTGAAAGGTACAACAACACTTGGGTTGTGGTATCCTCGTGATGATGATTTTGAGCTTACCGCATATAGTGACTCGGATTATGGCGGCTGCAAAATGAACTACAAATCCACCTCAGCAGGTTGTCAATACTTTGGGAGAAGATTAGTCGCGTGGCAGTGTAAGATGAAGACATCAGTTGCGTTGTCCACTTGTGAAGTTGAATATGTTGCTATGGCAAGTTGCTGTTCTTAAATAATCTGGATTCAACAGCAGATGCGGGACTACTTTTTAAAATTTTTTAACACCCCTATATTTGTTGATAATTCCACTGCAATAGCCGTTACTAAAAATCTTGTCCAACATCCTAAGACCAAACACATCGGCATTAAATATTACTTTATACGTGATTGTATTGAAAAGAATCTAATCAATGTTGTTAAAATAAATATGGATTTCCAACGCGCTGGCCTCTACATAAAAGCCTTTGATAAACCATGTTTTCTATATCTGTTAGAGGTCAACGATGTTAAAAATAAAAGTGATGTCATTCCAGAAGATAATCATTCGTAATGTTTTAACAATCATAAGAGTGAGTCAGTCGCACGACTGGATCATGAGTATGGACCAACCGTACGATTGGACCATACGTATGTGTCCAATCGCATGACTGAACCAGACGAATGAGCCTAATCGCACGACTAAGCCACATGTATGACCCAAACATGCGATTGGACCATCAGAATGGGTAAATTCATGCGATTGGTTCATCAGAATTAACCAATCGCACGAATGGAAGCAACCAGATGGGGTTATCGCACGACTGAAACCCAGTCGCACGACTTATGGTGACCGATTGAGTCAATCGCACGACTGAGTACATTCGCACGAACCAGCTGTGCGATTAGGTCCAGTCGCACGGCTGAAGGAAACCTTAGTATAAATAGAGGGGGAGTCGGTCGCAAACACTATTCACCCCCAATCGCTCTTTTCTTCGCACGACCAGACCTTAGTATAAATGGACTGTGATTATTACTTTTTAACGATTTTCAGTTACTCCAAAGGTAATGCGCAATGATTTCCAGTCAAATGCTCAATCGATAAGTCCTCAAAAGATCGAAATTAAGCCCTAAAAACTTAACCGAGACTAACTGAATCAATAAACTGATAAAACTAAGTAAAATATTGAAATAAAGGTTATTAGGTGCTAAGTCGGGTAATTGCGAGTCTAATAAGCAAAACCATGAAGTCTAACATTACAATTTGCTCAAAATTGAATTTGGATGAAACGACAGTCTGTCATGCGAATGGACGCCCTGATGAACTTCAGTCGCACGACTGAGATGGACGAATAGATCAATCGCATGACTGCACCATGCGTATGAGCTCAGTCGCACGAATGGGGTAAACACATGGGATTGCATACGACTAATCCCAGTCACATGCTCAGTCATACGAAAGAGCTCAATCGCATGATTAAATCTCAGTCGCACAGTTCATTCACATGACAGAACAAATGTTTTCAAGTTAAATGAACAAATTTGTTACACATTGACACACGCTAATGTTTATTTGTATTGTGTGACAGATGACGAGTCGTTGGCCCATGAGCACTAAGCACAAAATTTGTGCTCACCTAGATCTCACCTCAACGAATGCTGCAGACTTCTCTTGCATTATTACCTTTCTATGGAGATCAAGGATCTTCCGTGCCATTTCGACACCTTGCACACCATACCGATCCCTTCAGCAGGCCTTCTGGGAAGGCGTGGTTGTTGATAGGACCGTAGAGCCCCACTGTATTAGGAGCTCCATCTTCAGTCATGCCATAGAGACCACATAGGAGGATCTCAAGACAGTATTAGAGTTTGGAGATGATTCTGACTCCCCGACCCGTTTGCAACCACTGACTATGCGCGGTTGCTTTCTATGAGCCAAGTACTCGGGGGACATCACCGCAGGTGTGCTTACCAAGAGCAACCTGTGCCCCCAATTCAAGTACTTGGCATATGTACTGCTTAAGTGCATAGCCTCCAAGAAAGGAGGTTTCGATGAGCTATCCAACCAGAATGCCTACGTGGCGTTGGTGCTGAACCACCCATTCAGCTTCTCCCGGATGACAGCGATTCTGATACATAGCAGATTGTACTCCCCACTAATGATTAAGGGGATGATGATAGTGGCGATGTTGGAGACTCTGGCCCCGCTTCATCTAGGGCCACCACTGCACATATTATACCTCCACGACCCACTCATTGTGATGCCACCACACCCAGTTTCCATGAGGATTTTTGTCCTCCTAATGAGGAGGAGGAGAGTGATGAGGAGCCGTTGACCAGAACGGTGGGCAGTAGGGTGGTTGCCACCGAGCATGGGATAGAGGCGGTTGGAGGACGCCAAGCTGGGTCTGGGGAGACTACTAAAGATCCCACCTATACCCCAAACCAGCTCAGGATCCTAGGGGGAGCATCCTCCTTGAGGGGTTTGAGGAAGAAGAGGATGGCTCAGCCCTATGGGATGAAGCCAAAAAGACAGAGGTTCGCGCTGATTCCTACCTCCACCACCACTGCCATCACAACCACCACTACTACCACTCACTCACCCACTACCACAGCTACCACCACCACTACTACCACCTCACCCACCACCACTACCACAGCCACTCCACCACCTATCCACACTACTTCCGCCACCACTATAGCTTACCCATCACCACCCACTCATATACCACCACCCATATTCACCACTGCCACCACCACCACTAGCCACCAA
>BJCM01174312.1:0-34724 GCA_018326385.1 Flaveria bidentis
GATGATGAATCTGAGTGCACGTTGATTTGGTTGAGATTGTCAGCTGTGGATTGGAACCTTCTACCTTTTGCCCAATACACCGTATGAAGATGCCAAGAGATCATAATGTTTATATATTGGGATATGCTGAATGTGAGGGGGAATTTCTACAGGTGTTAATGTTAATCGGGTTAGCCTGTGTGAATATCGAAGCAATGGAAAACTGTTCATGTCATTATCTGGAAAAATCAGTCATATGGGGAATCTTGCTGCTATGATGGTGTTCTGCAAAGTAAACGAAAGCTATTGTGCCTAAATTCATTTTCAGGGATATTGTAGCAACCTGACGGATCGGCAACGTTGGCTAATATGGTTTACGTTTGATTCTATTGGCAACTAGAGCAAAGATTAACTGAAGATTGTAAGAGGTGTTATCTACTATTCGCAAGCAACGTCCAAGGGGGAATTTTTTGGAGCATATATTGTCATATATAGTGTGTTTGTCCCTTGTCAAATAGTCTAGGCTTAATTTAATACACCTGATATGTTGTGAACACATGAAACTGGGTCATTCGTAGGAGCATGTGCAAATAAGACTCAGTCGTACGACTGAGCCATGCTAATGGACCAGTTGTGCGACTAAGAGATGTGATTGGAACATTCGTAAGACTGAACCATAAGTATGGTCCAGTCATACGATTGAACCATACGCATGGTCCAGTCGTACGATTGAACCATACGTATGGTCCTATCGCACGAATGGGCCCAATCACATCTAATATCGGCCGAGGCCTATATATACCGGTTTCAATATGTAGAGAAAAAAAGAGGATTGGAGAGGAGTCTGCCCGGGGCCTAGGGCTACCGGATGAGAGGGGAGCATGCTCGATCTCCCCTTGCCAAGAGTCTTGATTCTTATGTTGTAACGAGCTTGTAATCGTTAAGTTTTATCAATGAAACCATTCAATTATAGTTCGTGTTATTGATTGTCTCTTGGCTTTTTGATGTTGTTTATCCTTCCGTCAAGAACATGCTTGGATGTCTACCGATCCAGCGACTTCACACAACCAAGCCCAGATGTTGTTGTGGTGTACTTTGGAGCTGAAGAGCTTCAAAGACTGAATGCACCATCTACCACTGTCCAAGAAGTTGTTCAACCTAAGTTCCATATTAAACCAAAGATTGATTTCGAAGGAGAAATAGGTACTTATGGCGCAGCAACTAAAACAGTTGGGACAGGAAGTGCATTCCCACAGACTTCCGAAGCTAAAGTAAAAGTTTCAAAAGAACCATTTCAATCTTCCAAAGCTAAGATGGAAACTGCAGAAGGGTTATTCTCCTTATCCGATGATCTGGTCATCATAGATGCAATTCTGGAACTAGCATATGGGGTGAACAGTGAGGATTTTCTCATCCGACGCCTCACTCAAATAACATCATTAACACATGCTCAAATCGCTACCTCCTAACCTGAGACCTCTACTCAAGAATCTCCAAAGACTATAACTTTCGAAGACACCAAAGGGAAGAGGACGATGACTGTGGAAGAGCTTCTAGAGGAAGAAAGTTTAGAGAAACTGAAAAGGAAAGGTAGACTCCTAACTGGGAAGTTGCTAGCTACAAGTAGTAAGGCAGTTGCAACCAACCAAGAGGCTATCAACAACAGAAGGAGAGTAGAGATCATTGACAGGCTTGTCTATCTTGGAGTTGTTAATGAAGATGTGTTCCTGCTATAATTAAAGGAGTTAATTGTGTTAGAAAAGGCAACCCTGTTGTGGATTGAGCAAGAAGAAGAAGAAGCAGGAAGGTTGGCCTTAGAGGAAGAAAAAGAGAGAAAAAAAGAAGAACCTGACCAACAGCTAAGGAGCAAAAGGATAACTTTCCTAAGCTTCAGAGGATTCTCTCCTAATGAACTAACTCCTCACAATAATGATACGATCTTTTGGCTTTTCAAGAAAGAGCAAGATCAAACTAATAAAGAGAGAAAGAAGGCTACAAAGGAGAAATTGAAGGAGAAAAAGACGAAGGAGGAAGAAGTCGGATGTGCTATTGTCAAGAATCTTGGAGACAAAGCCTGAATGAAAGACTATCTAAGGGCTCATGGCTTCTCTAGCAGGCAGGTGGGTCCTATGTCTGAAAAGACCTTGCAGTGACATGTCAATAACATCAAGGCTGACATTCGCTCAGGGAAAAGGAAAGTGATGTGTAGAAGGGGACAATGGATGACCTTCAGACTTACACCTCAATCCCAACCTCAACTTGAACCAGTTTCCTTTCATTTTCTTATCAAAACTGAACCAACCTCTGAACCATACACCTCTGAGCCTACACCATCTTACTTGCCCTCTTCCTCATTACAACCACCTCAACTACCCATCCTCCAACCCAAAACACTTCCTAGAACCCAAGCACCACTACCTACCCAACAACCACCCAAACCATCCCCTCATCCTTCCAAACATCTCTCCTTAAAGGATTTTAAGGAGATTAAGATGAAGCTCATTAAATGTACACCTTGAGCGAAATCTCTTATGAGGAGGGGCCAGTCAAGCTAACCTATGTTGATGGCCCCTCATGTTTGCTCACTAGAGAACAATTCCTTGATCTGCCTAGTGGAACATTGGACCAAGCTATTAAACTCCTTGGCGTCAACTTGTATTCACTAAATGAAGAATATAAAAAGATAAGAAGAAGGCTGGTGACTCTATTGGATTCAAAGAAAGGGGATAGAGTACCAAGTCAGTCCCTTGTGCCAAGAATGAAGATAATCTAGTGGAGGTTTGAAGACTCTTCTCACAATTTTGTTGTTGAGAGAGATAATGGTAAGATAAATAAGCTCAATGCCTCATCTCTACTACACTTAAGTAGGTTTGATATTACTAACCATTATCCAACCCCTCAAACTCTAACATCACTGCTCATATCAGAAATCATCTGAGCAGTCTTCATATGTCCAAGCTAACTGCTTGGACCAAGATTGAAGAAGAGTTGAAGCTGAGAGAGAAGGATGAAAAGGAAGGATCAACAACCAAGACAAAGCCTTTCTTTAAATGGTTGAAGGTCTTGAACTTGAGTCCATAGCTAGATAGGAGTATGAGTACAACTCCCGTCAACTAACTCTCTTCAAAGGGCCACAACAAACGGTGCATATCATTCAAAGTGACAGACTGGATCTCCTATCCACGTGTGAGTACAAACTTCTCAACACTACATTAGGGAAGAATAAAGAAATAGATAAGCATCTTGTTTCCCTGGTGCTGAAAGTTTTAAGAAGTAGAAAGAAATGAGGTTTTGGTAGCATCAGCCTAAGGGGAGTTAGTTGGATCAAGAAACGCTACTGCAACCAAAACCAAACACTTAGAGTATTTTTGTACAACTAATAAAGATCATTCAAAGCTAAGTAAATAACTTAAGATCATGTCTGAAGAATCTTTCGAAGGAAAACAACAACTTCCGAAGACAAAGTCATCCTTCTTCCGAACTTCAACACTTAGAAGAATTCAAGACAAATGACTTCCGAAGTATGAAGAACTAAAGTAAGCCTCAAGCCTCGGAAGAAGTAGCTTCTTCCGAAGTATAAGTGGCTTCGGAAAGAACTTATTTTCTAAAGCTAGTTAATCTTAGGAAGAACCTACTTCGATGGACATAAGTATGGTCCTTCTAACACTCCACTACAAATCTCTGAGATACTGCATGGAGCTTTCCAATGCCCATTTAGTTTACCATACTTTATTCAACTATTCATCCTTTATCAGTTAGTATAGTTGCTACCTTTAGTTGGTGACAAAAGGTAAGTCATGGACATGTCATGACCACCAAATCTTAGATAATACTTTATCTAAGATACCTTTTCTTTAACATTGTAGTATTTGCTTTAGTCATAGGTTTCCAGCTTGTATCAAAGTATATTCGGCTGTAGGTAATAGTATATATAGTTTCTTATTGTAACTCATGTAATATGCTTGTAATAGTCTTGTAATACTTTGAGTTGAGAAGTAATATATACAAGTACCTTGAAAATTATTTCCTTGTGCTCTTTGTTACTTAGTATATTATTATCAACTCTTAGAAAGGATTCTGCATCATCTAACCGAGTGTAATTAAGTGAGTTTGAGAGAGAACACGTGTTTAGTGATAAAAACTGCATCTGCACTTAGATAAAGAGTGTTCTATCTATAGTACCTCTTTTGCAGACAAGATGACAAAGATTTGAGATAGTGTCTCATACCACTTCCTTAGAGCTTGGTGTAGCCCATAAAGAGTTTTATCAAGCTTGCAGACATAATCAGGATGATTTGAGTCTATAAAGCCAGGTGATCGTTTTACATAAACCTCTTCATTTATCACCCCATATAGAAAAGCACACTTGACATCAAGTTTGTTGACTTTGAAATCCTTGGATGTAGCATAAGCTAAGAATATTCTAACAGAGTTAATTCTTGCCACTGAAGCAAAAACATCTACGTAATTTATCCCCTTTTCGTGTGTGTACCCTTGAACAAGTAGTATTGCCTTGTTCTTGATTGCAAGTCCTCTATCATCTTTGTTGTTCCTAAATACCCATTGGGTTCCTATGGTAGGATAACTTTACAAGAAGGGCTATCTATCTACGTAAGTTCATTAGAAAGAAAGGAGGAGAGTAATGAATTAAGCGGCAGCGAGGAGGTCCGGTAGGACTCGCTTTGAACCAAAAGAGATGCTGCTTGATTCGAGTATGCTACTTGCGTAGTAGATCCAGCCATTACTATCAAAGCGTCTTTCCCACTTGAGAAAAGGAGTGACTACCAAAATTTTTACTTCTGGTTCCGGCGAACGAATAATCATTGAGTCCTCCTCTTTCCGGACAACACATTAGGTTCCAAACCTTTTGCCTTTTGAATTAAAGCAACTCTTCCTGCATTGCTTCAATCCAACTTCTAGCGTTCAATGCCTCATCAAACTTCTTTGGCTCTATCCAAGATAAGAAACAAGTGTATACACAAACATTTTTTTCATGGGTTTGTCTCTTTATTCTTACCTCTGTGTTAATATTTTCAATGATGTTTGTGGTGGGTGTGACCTGTGAATCCTAATTTGAAGGATCATAACAAGCTGATTGGACATGTCTAAATTTGTGAAGTTTAGATTTGGCAATGAAGTCTCACCCACCATATCAACACACTTATCAAGAGAATCTTGATCCAATAAGTATGTGACATCATTGATGTTTTCGTCCATGAGTGGTTATTAGCATCAAGAAATTCTTGATCACTATCACCACCACCATTTTCTCCTACATTTAAAGCTCTTTCATTTGAGTTTTATGCCTTTGAGATGGAATTTGTATGCACCTTAGATGTATAAGCTATATTTGTCATGGTTCTGTCGATAGGTACTCCATCTACATGGACCCCTAGAGCAAAAGTAGTATTCTTGCCTGGTCTTCATAGCTTAAATCTTGCATCAGGATCTCTTGTTGATAAGTTACCTACAGATCCTGAAACATTCTCACAAGATTTGTTAAAATAGTTAGTAACTACATTAATATCAAATAGCCAATCACGACTAGAACCTTTCACACTAGGAGTGTGCTCATTGAAGGTCATATTGGCTGACTCTTCAACTACTCTAGTTCTAAGATTGTATACTTTATAAGCCTTGGTTTGGGAAGAGTTTCCAATGAAGTGTCTATCATCTAATTTCTCATCAAGTTTGTCTATTTGATCTCTTGTATTCAAGATGGTGCAAGGACATCCAAATGATTTGAGAAAACCAATGAAAGGTCTTCTTTTATGCCCTAGCTCATAAGGAGTCTTACCATGAGTCTGAACTACTTAAACTTTGTTTTGCACATATCAAGCAGTGTGGACTACCTCTGCCTAGAAGGTGATGGGTAGTTTAGAGTCAGACAACATGGTTCTTGTGGCTTAAATAAGTGTCTTGTTTCTCCTCTCACCAACACCATTTTGCTGAGGAATCCTTGGAGCATTATATGATCTTGTAATATCTTTTTCATCATAAAATATGTCTAGGATATGGTTCTTGACTTCCTTGATCACTTATGGTCTTGACCTTGCGATCACATTGATTTCCAATTTTCAGAATAAAGTTTTTCAAGATCTCATGAGTCTCATCCTTAGTTCTAAAAAGAAGACCCAAGTGAATCTTGTGAAATCATCTGTGCTCACCAAGCAATATGAGATCCTTCCTAGACTCATTACATTGGTGGATCCAAAGAGATCCATGTGTAATAAGTGTAAGGGAGTAGTGATGGAGTTTTTTTCCTTTGGCTTGTGAGACACCTTGTGTTGCTTCCCTTTTAGGCATGCAACACAATGATCATCACTTGTAAACTATTTCTTTGGCATTCTAGTTACGAACTCATTCTTAATCAACTTATTAATATTCTTAAAGTTTACATGGCATATTCTTTTATGCCAAAGGAAAGACGTATCATTATTTGCTTTAGATAGAAAGCAAGAAACTCCTCCAGAGGGAGATGTTTCCTACAAATCCATCTTGTACATTTCCCTTTCCTGGGGGCTCTGAGAAAGATATGGTCTTGAGAAATGATCACCCAGGGTTTGAGAACAATGCACTCATGCTTAGTGAAGAGCATGTTGTGTCTTTGATCACAAAATTATGATAAACTCAGTAAATTATACCCAAGCTCTTTGATGAATTTAACCTTTTCGGTGACGAGTTTACCATTTGTGACCATGCCTTTTCTAGTAATATAACCACCTACATCTTTTCCAAAAGAAATTGCCCTTCATTAATTTTCTCAAAATTCTTATGCAAAGAGCCATTGCCTATCTTGTACCTAGAACAACCACTATCAATGATCCATAAATTCTTCTTAATCTTTAGCTATTCTTGCATAAAAAGGTTAGTTACATTTTAAGACCCAAGCCTTATTGGTCTTAGGCTTTTCAAAATGGGCTGAAGACAATGCAACGGTGATTTATTCAATGTTAAGACTTTAATGATCATCTGTTGTTGTGGATGAAGAACTTTCAGTCACATGGTCTTCCTATATCTTCCACACCATCTTTGGAAGATTAGATTTGACCTTTGATACTTCGAAAGTTTTGACAATTTTGAAAGTTTTGGAGATTGGACCTTCGGAAGATTTTGCTTTCATTGTAGCAAACTTTTGTGCTTTGGAAGCATTCCTTTCTTCTGAAACCAATTTTTCTTTTGAAGACAAGTTTTCACTTGTCTTCATTTTCACTTTCGAGCTTCCAAAAGGAAGAGATTTTCCTTCTGAAGCTTTCTTCTTCTTCTTCTTCTCAAAAGTCTTCTTCTTGGTAATATGGATAGTATTTTTGGGATTGTAGATGCAATCCATGGCAAGATGAGAAGTACTACCACAAATTATGCAATCAACTGGCTTCCTTCCGACAGACTTCTTGTGAATAGAAAGCTGAGTTTGATCACTTTCCATCTCCATCACTTTCCATCTCCATCCTTATCTTCTCAGATGTTGTAACAAGCTTCTTAAGGTGAGGCTTGCTCTTAGAGCTGGATGGTTCAAGTTGTGTAGTAGTGGTAGATAATTGATCTGCCTTATTTTCTTTTTTAGGGATGAATTGGACATGAACTAGAACTTCTGGTACTAGAGTTCATCATTAAGTCCTGGCTTTTACCACTTCAAACCTTGTGGAGATAAATACTTGTTTTTTCTTGGAGTTGAAAATGGCCTTAATCTATTGAGTGATCTTTGTTTGGATACTCTGATCAAGTAATTCATGTTAGAGTTTGTCATCCTTGGTTTCTTCATCTTCTAAAGAGAATAATGGCCCTTCTTAGGATGATCTTCTTCACTTATCTCAGATCCATCCCTCACTATCTCCTTTTCATCCTCTTCTTCAATAAGGTCTATGAGGGGAAGCTCATCTTGACAAGTTTCACACCTTGAAGATCTTACAGATAGTAGAGTGTGTGGAGGACCTATCTTGGTAGATCCCAGACCTTGTTTGTTCTGATAACACACATTGGCATCAGAGAAAGCACGTCTTCCTTGTTTTCAGAAGAAATCAGTTTTCAGTCTCTTAGTTTCTGAAGACTTTGTCCTTAAAACTTCGAAAGACTTCATCTTTGGCTTTGCAAGATTTGGTCTTTGGCTTCGGAATATTTTATACTTAGAATATTTTCTCTTAAATGTATAAAACTTCCAAAGTAACTTCTACTCTATTCATCAAGCATTCATGCTGGAAGCTCCTTGGTTGCTTTGGATGCATTAGCCTTTAAGTATAACCTTACATTTTATGAATCAAATCATGGGGCTTTTGATCAACGTATGTTAATGAGTGTGTAGGTATGTTTAATTACTTGACTAGAAATCAAATCGATGGTATTAAATGGTGAACTAGTCTCGGCAGTGATGATTTTGAAGTCAAGAAGGTGGAGATGATTTGATTTAATCCAAGCTTTGGATAGCTCATACAGGTGATGCTGATTGATAACTATCTATCAATTTTGGGTAAGAAAATTCAAAAGGAGGTTGAGCTCTTTAGTTGCAGGTTCGCGATGTAATTGGTAATCAAATGCAATGTAATCGGCTCTGATCTCATATGTTAATGGTTGGATAATCACAATTAAATAGAGGGTTAAGTTTGAATCTTAGTCTCAAAGGGGAAGGTACGGTTTAATTAAGTTAAAGTGGTCGAATTGTGAGGATTTAACCTTGCAAGTTTTTGGCCTGAGGTTTGATCGGAGCATAGGGATAGCCGACAGGGGAAGGTGGGTTTTTAAACAAAGGCAAATTAGATTATTATCGACCAATGAGTAATAGTTTGAATTATTAAAAACCAATTTGCCGAAAACAAATTAGATTTTAGTCCTTGGGTTTTGAAAAATTAACATCTCATGTGATAAGCTTTTTAAGTAAGTTTTGAAAATTACAAGTTAAACCCTTTAACTTTACAAAATTCAAATTTTAATAATAACCAAATTATTTATAAATCTTGTAATTTTAATATATTTTGTAACATCATATAGTACAATTATTTATTCCAATTTAATAACTAATGACAAATAAAACTCTATAACTTTATAAAAAAATTGTTATATAAATTATTAAATTATTATAAATTGATTAAATGATTAAGTAAATGAAAATTGAATAATACAATTCACAATATTGCTTAAATTACACATTTATGGCATTTGAATCATCAAAATAGGTAAAATAATTTAATAAATTTTTTTTATTGTATGAACGTTCAAAATGGGTTTGATTTGGCTTTATAATTTGAAAAATGGGTCACATGTTCCAAACTTAAAGAAAGATGTCTGTGTTTCAATTTGAAAGGTTTGAGATATCGGGAAAAGAACATCTAGTATACAAGCTGACCAAAGCTTTGTATGGTTTTAAACATGTTGGAATTCGAAGCTGGATGTAGCACTAAAACAACTTGGTTTTTTATGTTGTACACGGGAACATGTCGTGTACAAAAGAACTACCAAAACAAGTCCATTGTTAATGGAATGATTTAGTCATAGCGGGTTCTTGCAAAGAAGAAAATTCTTTTTTAGAAGACAACTGAAAAACATATTTAAATTGAGTGATTTAGGATTGCTAAATTACTATTTGGAAATAGAAATTATGCAAGACAAGAAGGGTATAACCTTGAAACAAACATATTATGCCATGAAGATTCTCAAAAATACAAACATGTGGGATTGTAATCCTACAAAGTTTCCCATGGATCTAGATCTTAAGCTTCAAAAAGACAAAAGGCTTGGAACTAGTTGATGTAACCATATATCAAAGAATCATCGGTTTTCTACGGTATCTAACGCACATAAGACAAAACATTAGCTATGGGAGTTGTTAAACAAGTAATGAGACATATGAAGGGTATGCTAAATTTTGGGATTTGATACAAAACTATGGAGATACTAGCTTGGTGGATTATTGTGACTATACACACGTAACCTCTCGAGCTGACAAGAGAGTACAAATGTAATATTAGGGTGGCCCTATAACATGGTGCAGCCCAAAGCAAAGTACATGTGCACTATCATCATGTGAGTTGAGTTCATAGCAACAACAAAAGCAACATGTCAAGCCATTTGGTTGAAAGGATTGCTTGAGGAGATTACAGGTCAAAGCGTGAAGGCAAAAAAGTTTTTTAGTGGATGATAAATATGTCATTCTACTAATAAAGAATATGGCTTTTTATGGACATGGTAAATACATAGACACGAAGTCAGGGGCGGACCTACCCCCAGGGGAGGGGGCGGCCGCCCACCCTAAAATTTTTTTGATGGTATATATATGCTCAATTCTCGACCCCCCCCTGTACAATTTTGCAATCGCTCCCTGTCAAACAAGCGGATGGACTTCAATCGGAAATGAAAAAATACAACTTTGTCTTCTACTTACATTTGATCTCGCATATTCTAGATATCACAAACATGTTGTCTCAAAGTCTTCAAAGAAAAGAGCAAGATTTATTGAATGCAGTTTCATTGGTTTATTCTACCAAACGTCAACTTGAGAAATTTAGAATGGAGGGTTTCATAAGTTCTTTAATAATATTAACTATTTTTGTGAAACATATAAACTTGAAATGATAAACATGGATGATGAGTACATTCCCAAATAAGCCAAGACAAAAGACAAATATCACATATCGGCACTTTTTTAGTAAGATTGCTTCAATGCGGTTTTATATATGCAAATACGAGAGTTTGGGAGTCTTTTAACGAGGTAACATCCAACTTACTTGTTTGTTTAAGTAGTTTGAGTCCTTGTGATAATTTTGGTGGGTTTGACATTTCAAAAATACTATGCTTATTCGAGTTATACCCGAATGATTTCGATGAAAATGATAAAAGAAGACTTCCGATTGAACTAGAGATTTATATTGATAACTTAAAAGCGGATGGCCGATTTGCCAACTTGGATGGTTTATCAAGTCTTGTACACTTAATGGTTCAAACAAAGAAACACCTTTATTCACATTAGTATATCGTTTATTGAAGCTAGCTCTCGTATTACTAGTTGCAACCGCAATAGTTGAAAGATGTTTTTCGGCAATAAAGTACGTGAAGTCCGATTTGCGTAATCGGATGAGTGATGAAAATTTAAGCAATAGTTGTATTTGCTTTATGGAGAAAGATTTACTTAGGAATGTCTCCATAGATGTTATGAAAAGATTTCAAAAAATGAAACATTGTAGAGAACAACTTTAGGTATATTGTACCTTTATTTTGTTTTTGTAATGACATTTGACGTGATTTTATTGGTTTTATGAAATTTAGTTTGATTGTCTTATTTTCTTTTTAAAATGAGCCGACCCGATCCAAATTGTCATGGACCCGAAATGGTTCGAAAAAAATTATTATATAGCGTTACCGCATTAGTTAACCGACCTTTAAGAAGTTACTGCCCCCCATGAAAAAAAATTCTGGATAGGCCACTGCATGAAGTATCATTATTCATAAATATGTAGAAAGAAGATTGATGACAATTAAGTACATGAGTGGTGACAAACAAATAGCTAAAATTTTGGCTAGAGCCCTATTGAGAGTCAAATTTGCTCATGTGCGGGAACTTTTAGGAGTTGAAGATTTGATAGCAATGAAGATTTTAATCAAAGGAGTGAATGTTAATTGATTTCAAGCAATCTAGAATTTCAAAAAAACAAATTATTAAAAATATCAAGTTACATTCCAGTAAGATAAGAGGAGATAACAAGTGAAGATAAGTGATAAGCAAGTGGGTTAAGCTTCCCAAAACCTTAGATAACATTTATTTAAATTAGTTTGCTTATTGTTTTTCACTTTTAATAGATTAGAAAACTTGTAATTTCAACAAGAAGTTCACTTCTTTATTAATAAATAAATAAGTCAATGGTTTTTCTTAGAAAGTATGTGTTATAACTGATATTTATGCTATAAATGTATATGTATGCTTCCCAATCAAATTCCTATCTATATCTACAAATAGGTATGTAACAAAATGAAAACCAACCAAGTACAAAACTTGCTTTAACACGAGAACTTCGGTTAACATGCCAAACATGTGCGCATATGCACTAGTAGAACTTAAATATTACTTTTTCAAACTTACCACAAGAGTGTGTTTGCCACCTAAAAGAATATTCAAACATCTTAATGACTTATAATGTATTATTAAATCCTTAACTAATATAAGATGAAATCCAAATACGACCGGCTCAATTAAAAATGCTCGAAAATAATAATAAATCACAAAGTTTGGTTAGCGTCAATATTTGATCAATTCAAAAGTCTCTGCTGCAGCATCACTGGCTCTTGTAGTCTGGAATGCCGGTTATGTAACGGGACAAAAAGAAAAAGGGATATCCAAAAATATCCCATCTAATTCCGCATTAATTAATTCAAAGATTAATTAATTCAAAATTAGCATGTCAAATTCGACGATTTATAGGTGGGTAGGTACAGTTTTACACACACTAGAGCCCTTTCAAACGCATGAATCTTTAGAACAAACCCTCAAAAATGTCGATTGCAAAGAGAGGGTTTCAACAGTATCTCTTGCAGCTTCAGCAGCATCCTTTAAGAACAAAGGTACTCTCTTTTATCGATTTCGAAGTGGGTCTTGTTTAATTTAACGAATTGTGAACTGGGTCTTGTTCTGTCTGATCAAAGCTCCGTTTTTTGCTGTTAATTTTGCGTTTTTAGCTGAATCAAGAACTGGGTTTTGGGATTCTTGATTGATGATGAATTGGGTGTGTGTTTTTTTTGCTGTTTAGTTAGAATTAACCACTGTAATTTTGCATATTAAAGGCTTTGACTGCCGGAGTACTAGCGGCGATCAGTGATGTAGCGTCGCAAAAACTCTCCGGCATCCAAAAACTGCAAATCCGTCGACTTCTGCTCAAAGTGGTATGATCTGTTCATCATTCATCTTATGTTTTAATTGAATCTTTGGAGATTTAGGTGATTATAATCTGATCTATTGTTTGTTGAATTTTGAAGTCAATCCGTTGACTTTTATCTAATTGGTGTTTAGTTGTTTAATTGTCATAAAATAATGGGATTAGTTGTTAAAAAAATCTTGAAGTGTAATGCATTGGACTCATGCTAAAATCATAAATCAATTTGGAGATTCTTATGTTAAAATCACTTGGAGGTTGGGATCGAATGATTGATTCAAGTATCACTTTTGATTCTATGTTTCTTTATGGATTCATTGTTATGCAGCTTTTCGGGTGTGCGTATCTTGGACCGTTTGGGCATTTCTACCACTTATTGTTGGATAAACTGTTCAAGGGCAAAAAAGACTCCACAACAGTTGCCAAGAAGGTACTCAACGAACCCTTTAATATGCGTATAATGGAACTTTGCTATCTTAAAACCAGGGTATGCCATTGACAATTTCAGGTGGTGGTCGATCAATTGACAGCAAGTCCATGGAACAACTTGATGTTTATGCTCTACTACGGGTTTGTTATCGAGGGTAAGGTCTTCTTGCTACTAGTAGCCTTAGTAGGTTGATATTTTTTTTAGTAAATATGTTAAATTAGTAGTGTTTTAGTTAAAAAATGATCTTTATAATTATAAATCACTTTAAACGACAAATGCTAAACGGGTGTTTGGGTATCTGTTTTAAACGTCATTATTATGACTGGAACAAACAAAATCAGATACTCGTATAATTAAAAATAGAAACTTTTATACTCGGTTCTACAATTTCGATTAGTTTGACCTTTGAGTCGTTAACTATCAGAAAATTACAATTATATAAAGTTGAAATATTCAATCACTATAAACAAGATATGACGTTCTTCTAGTTTGATTTATATAAAGAAAGAAGAATTTCTATTGTTTTGTGGTGAATAAAAGTAAGAAGAAAAACAATCATTGTTTTAACATATCCCCTCAAAGTATACTGTCATGATGGTGTATATTCATGTGAATAATCTTGAATTTGCCACTGTTTTCAAGCCATATAAGCGCTTACGATTATGTCATGACTCACGACATATGCAGGAAGACAATGGATCCACGTAAAATCTAAAATCAAGAAGGAATACCCAACAGTGCAGTATGCATCATGGAGTGTACGATAATTTCCATTTCTAAGCGGCTTGTTTTATTTTTTGTTCATACATGTGAAGTAGTGAATAATATTTACCAACCAATTTGCAGTTTTGGCCAGTAATTGGGTGGATTAACCACCGTCACGTACCACTGCAGTTCCGTGTCATTGTCCAAAGCTTTGTTGCAATGTGTTGGTAAGTGTTGTTTTTACTTTATAAAAAAGATTCAAAGACATGATGTTTAAAATCATCAAGACTGATCGTCGTTGATTACAAATCGGCTTAATTTCTTTATTTTGCAGGGGTATATTCTTGAGTCTAAAAGCAAGATCAATGTCATTAACCAAAGATTAAGCAAATAATAAAGGAGCTTCTCAAATAAGCCCTTCTACTGCTGCTGCTATAATGCAGAATGGGCTCTTATATTCGCTTGTAAGCTGTTTAGTTAAGGCTTTTTCACTTGTATTTTTGAAAATTTTGCCAATATGCAAACGTAGCAAGACGGGTTTCCTTATTGATATCTATGTATTGTAACAATGATTTATCCGAATCAATGATATGGTTAGATTTTATGTGCTTGATATGGCTTGATTTAGCTTGACCAGCTTCAACAGATAACTGCAATAGTTAGTTAACCTCTAACGACAAAGAAAAACACAAAATATAGGAATTACATTGTTTGACCTTTATGCATTTGAGGACCATAAACCAGTGGAGAAACTAAGGCTGAGTTTTTGAACAAGTGAATGAATCTTCAATATTGAACATGAGAGTGCCTGTGTGTTAATATAAGTAGTAAGAAATTTTGGCCATTCGTCAAGTGAAATTACTTTGTTAAAATTAAGGCAAGAGTAAGCAGCATAACTCGTGAATGAAAATGGCATGAGAAAAATTGAAATAACCTATAATTATTGACTTTAATCAAGTTTTTTTTAATTAAATGACATTTACATACCCTAATATATTTTTGAAAAATAAAAACAAACACTTAAGTCTTTAATTCTAGCATAATATTCCTATATAAAAGATATGTAAGAAAACTTTTAAGTGTGTTGAACTGCATGCGATGCGATTTTTCATATGCCGTTTTAAGTTATTTCAATGTGTTGTTTTATTTCTGCATACGTTACTTAATTAAACAAGAACTTTAAATCTGATTTTAAAATGCTTGAATCTGACTATCAAAAGAAAATTGAAGAGATAGAGAAAATTGTGTCCTTGTTAAAACATGAACATACCAACTATAAAACTCAAATCAAAGATTTAATCTCCAGTTGACTAAGGCTGAAGCCCAGCTTGTTGCAACTATGGCTCAAGCTAGGAAGCATGCCATTTCTGAGCAAAACTTCCAAGCCATTCTTGAATCATCTTCTCACTCAAAACTTTGTTATCAAAACAAAGGTGGGTTGGGAACCAATAAAATTGATCCACTATATTCTTATGAGTCTATTAGACAACCAAGGTGTGGGACTGAATAGCAAGAGGTTTCATCTGCTAACCCACCTTCCCATGAGTTAAAGAGTGATGCAACTTTGGAGATTATCACAGGGAAGAACCAGGTAAACCATTCCTCTCTCACCAATGATGAACAACCACTAACCACCAAATCCAGAAGAAAAAGGACTAAGGTAGCCATAAAAACTGCTAAGAAAGTGGTTGAGTCCAAGCTAAAAATTGACCCGAAAAAAAAGGTGTGTTCATTTCACCTAGATTCCAGGTGGTTAAACTCTGATCTAGGAAAGGTGTGTAGTACCAACACACCTGTCTTGCTGAAGGATCAGAAGTTAAAGGGAAAGACTGCTGAGGAAGAAAAGAAAAACAAGAAACAACAATCCTTAAATTCCCAAAAGGTTAACATTGCATGCATAATGCGTGGTCTGCAAAACCACATGGCTAAAGATTGTTACTACAATCCTGCAAGCACACATTAAGCTTATATTTTGTTTAGAAGAAGGAGTCAAGGAGGGTTTCACATTTGGACTTTATCACATGGTTCAAGTAATGAAGAAGGGAAATCTTGTTTCCGAAGCAAAGTTGCTTTAGGAAGAAACTCATTCTTCCAAAGGGAAAATAGCTTCGGAAGTTAATGTTAAGAAAGTTCAAAAGAACAAGAAAGCTCCCTTGAAATCTTCTGAGAAGAAGACTGCTTCGGAAGAGAATGTGGTGAAGGCTACTTCCTAGAAGAGAGAAGCTTTAGAAGAATGTCATGTTGCTCAAGCTTCAACAAGCTTATCTTTACTAATCAGCCAAGATATGAAATGGAAGATCAAAGAAGAGCTACAGCCCAAACATCTTCTTCAAAAAAATCTATTAAACCCCATGCATATATTATGGTTTAATTAAATCCTCATCATTAGAAGATCCCAAGACCAATAAGGTTTGGGTTTCCAACAAAAACTAACTTTTTCACCTTATGTGTAGGGACATCCATATGACAAGAATAACAATGTGCGGATTGTAGACATTGGATACTCCAAGCACATGACTGGGAACAAATATCTTTTTCAAAATTTCAACATTTTGATAGAGGTCATGTTCAATTTGATGTGAGGCTGGAGGATACATTTCTGGCAGAGGAAGTGTATCCAACGACAAGTTAAAGAGTCGACAAAGTACACTTTGTCAAACAGCTTGAATACAGTTTGTTAAGTGTTTCTCAGTTTTGTTAAACAGCTTAAACACTTTGTCACACTTTGTCAAAGTTGCCTCTAACATTTTTGGCAAAGGTAGTCAGCACTGCATGCTATGAGGTAACAGAGTTCTTGTGGTTATGCCACATGGAAAAACCCCTTATGAGCTATAGAACAAGAGGCCAACATTCATTGGCTTTCTTAGGTCCTTTGGCAGTAGGTGTACCATACTTACACAAAGGACAAATTGGTAAACTTTGTTGAAAAGTCGGATGATTCTACCTTTGTTGGATATTCCTCCAACTCTATTGCTTGTAGAGTTTATAACATCAAAAATCAGCAATTTGAGGAATCATCCAACATTGTTGCTAATAAGCACACTCCTTGTGTTAGGGGGAATGGCCTCGATCATATTTTTGATTTAGAATTGTTTCCAAACTATTCTAAACCTTCTTGTGAGAATGTTTGAGCTGGAACATGTACTCAAAGTGATTCTGATGATGATCAACTATTTAAGTTACCCAGACCTCTTTCAAGTTCTCCAAGATTTGCTGAAAATCAAGCTCCTATAATCATCAAATTTCAAAGCATAACCATTTCAAGATATGGTGGAGCTTCAATAAGTTGTCAACCTAGTGAGCCTCAAAACTCATCAGGTGACAATGAACAACACTAAGCTGATGGAAGCAACATTCTAAAGGAACAAACAACTATCAATATTGTTCCACAGTTAACTAAAACTGATGTTGTTCCTCATTCATTTAATCAATCCTCATTGAATGAGTTTGAAACAACAGATGGTCCAAGTTTTCAAGTTCCAAAAAAATATGTTCAATTTGGATCTATCTTTGCAATTATATGTGATCCCTAGGCTTAGGATTCACAACACTCATCCAGTTGAGAACATCATTAGAGATGTCTCTAAAGGTGTGAGAACAAGGTGACAAACTCACAATGGGAATGTCTGCTTGTACTCATGCTTCTTATCTCAGATGGAACTCAGATGACAAACTCACAATGGGTTGAATCAATGCAAGAGGAATTGCTTCAATTCAAGCGAAAAAAGGTTTGGTACTTATGTCCATTACTATCCGATCAAGTACTAATAGGCACCAAATAGGTTTTCAGGAACAACAGAGAAGATAAAGACTTGATGATTAAGAACAAGGCAAGACTGGTAGTTCAAGGATAAACTCAAGAGGAAGGATTTGATTACACTTATGTCTTTGCACTTGATACAAGACTTGACGTAGTGAGGATTTTTCTTGCTTATGCTGCATCCAAGAATTTTACTGTCTACCAACTTGATGTCAAGTGTGCCTTTCTATATGGGAATATAGATAGGTAAATCTAGGTGTGCCAGCCTCTAGGATTTGAAGACCCACAACACCCCAACTACATGTGCAAATTAGACAAAGCTCTCTATGGGCTGCACCAAGAACCTCGGTTGTGGTATGAGACTCTCTCTCTCAATTTCTCTTGAAAAATGGTCACACGAGAGGTACCATTGACAAGACCTTATTCATAAGGAAGTCCGAGTAAGACATCTTGCTTGTACAAGTTTATGTTGATGACATCATATTTAGTTCTTCTAATGACCAAATGTGCAAATACTTTGAGAGCATCATGAAGAAGAAATTTGAGATGAGTTCCATGGGAAAATGGACTTTTTCCATGGAATTCAGGTGAAGCAAATAAATGACGGGTTCTTTAACAATCAATCTAAATATGTATATGACATTTTAGAAAGATTTGATATGAAAGATTGTAAGCCACCCAAGACCCCTATACCCAGAAATCACAATCTTTATACTAACTCTGAGGGGGAGGATACTGATCAACATCAATAGTTCACTGATGTATCTCATAGCAAGTAGACCTGATATCATGTTTGCAACTTGCATCTATGAAAGATATCAGGCTGCTCCAAAGGTGTCCCCCCTGGTTGTTGTCAAAAGAATCCTTAGATAACTCAAAGGGGCACCTAAATTGGGTCTCTGGTATCCAAGGAACAACAATTTCAATCTCTATGTGTAACAACCGACTCCTAGGTCATAATTGTAACCTTAAATCTCATCATCATCTTCCTTTATACTATTATTATTATTACTATTATTATATTCATTAGTATTATTATTATTATATTGTTAAGGTCATTATAAACTTTTTATTATTTCATGTGCCATTTTGTATGATTTAGTCAATTCTAGCCTTAGCATAAAATAACTTCGCATTCTGGGAAAAACTCAATTTGTGCTCTAATAATTCTATAACTTAATTGAAACAATTAAAAATGTGTGCATACACACATAATTCATGGTCAAGGCATGCATATACGTGCACAATGCTTAATAACTAATTAGTATTTACCATCTAAAATACTACACTACACTAAAAAACTACATTACATAACAACTAATTACCATTAAAACTTAAATAAAAAACTCACACTACACACTATAATCGGGCGCCCCCCTCTACCTATCCTCTCCCATCTTCTCCACTTAACCTCATCACTCCTCTTACACACTCCCCATTCATGCAAAAACACACCCTTCTCTCATTCTCTCTTCTCTCCCTCTCGGCTTTTCCAGCTGAAAAGACACCCACCCACCTGATTTCTCTCACTTTCCAGCCACAATACTCGAAGAACAACAACAAACCATCATCGGCCAAGCTCAAACAACCAAGAAAGTGACATTTTGTGAGCTTTGGTGCACAACTCTTGCAAGAACGAACTTCAACAGCCCTTACTCGAGAATCTCCAGATCATTTTGCCACTCTAAACTCTCCAAATCGTGAACCATTCAAAGAGTAAGCTTCATCTCACCCGAAACAAGCAATGTCATGTGTTATTCATTTAATAATATACCAAAAACCTTACTTTATTTGTTCTCACAAAAACTTGATGCTATAACCTTGTTCTTGAGGAGCTTTTAACATCCTTTAAGGTATCTCATTCGATATCTTAGTTACTCTATTGGTAGAACACGAGTTACACCATGAAAACCCTCTTTATGGGTGATTTGTGCATCATCTAACCTTTATGTCTTGAAACCTCCGAACCAAAGCTTGTAATCTCCTTATAAATGGTTTTTAAAGTTCTTAATAACCTGTTTTGAAAGTTACAAAGCAATTTCGTAATTTTAAAGCACGATCTATAACGTTTTACACATGTGTAATGGGTTAAAATGGTGAAAACACTCATCCACAAACTTGTTCTTTGGTTACATATTAAATCCGTGATTTAGAGCTATTATTTCAGTAATTTTTGGTGTATTAGGTGTATGAGGTGATGTTAATGTTTGAAAATAATAATTGTATGGATTTTTGATATGTTGTCTTGTTTAGGGACCCAAAAGGTGGTAAAATAACCTTAAAATAAGAGAGATTAGGGAATGACCATGTTAAAAAGTATTCTAGGATATAAAATGGTTATCAAAGTGATACGGATCAGAATTGTTAATTAAATGGTCAAAGGACAATTTAAATGGAATTTTTAGCTAAAAACGGGTCTTAACCGGGTGATTTTTGGAAGAAAACCTTGAAAATAAGAGGATAAACCTATAATCTATGAAAAACATATTATTTTAGTAAGTTGAGATCTTTAAGTCTTGAAGTTGGTGAAAAATTGGTCAAACACGTTTTTGAACGGCCGGTTTCGGGTAAAAACGCGTTTCAACGGGTTAAACTTAAAAATGAGACTTTAAACTAAATGGGGCTTAGTAATACATTTTTAACATATTAGAAACTTATAAAAAAATTATTAAAATTACATTTAAATATTAAATACTTAAGAACCATAAGATTTAGTACTTAACCATTAAAAGCTTCGGTTTTACCGTAACTGGTAACTTAAATCATAAGTTTACTAACTCATATCAAAATTCTGGATAAAGTGGAACTTAACTTAATAAAAAGGTACTATTTAACCCCCAAGGTAATGTATTGGACCATAAAAGTCAAATAATGAAAGAAAACAAACTTTAGGGTAAAAAATTGTAAAAACTGAAACTTTAGGGGCTAAACTATAAATTCTGCCACATCTCTACAAATCACCCCCTTTGGACTTATAACTTGTAAGCTTAATTCTACTTATATAAATAATCAAATGCGGTAAAACCTATGATTTCACTAAGAAAGCATAACTTTCCATAAAAGGAAACTTTGTAATACAAGTCTTGGCAAATCTAAGCTAGTTAAACATTTAATTCTTCCTTAGACACACTAGTACACCTATTATGACTTTCGAGCTAGTGGCTTGTCACTTAATCTTTATTGGTAGGGGGCTAGATTTGAAACATTCCTGATACACAAAGAATCTACTGCTTGAGAACTAAGGTGAGTTCTAGTGTTCCCCAAACCATTACTTCACCTTATCCATCCATCATTTTCACCCATTTAAATACATCCGACCTACTCACTTAATCTTTTTACCAAATTTTACTGCCCAAAGCTTCCTTCGTCTTCACTTTACCCTAATTCAAGCTCATTTCTCTGCCATCTTTCTAAAAAATGGCACCGAACCCTCAACACAACCAAGTCGCACTCCTGGACTCTTCCAAGGATGTCGACTTCTCTGAAATCATCTTCTTCCTTACCCAATCCACCTACTTTACTGCCTAAACTGTCAACCCCACTATTTATTCGAACCATATGATCGAATTTTTGGGCAACAGACAGATTATAACCCTGAACGGAGTTAGGGTTATTAGGTCAAGCATTTGTTGTCAGGATTTGATCATATCTGAACATACCATCATGGAGTATTTAGAGCTTTATGATGAAGGCTCTCCTTGTATAACACATATACCTAAATGGGATATGACGGTGATGTGACTAGGTCAACTGTCTTAAAGTTTAACTTCTCTTACACTTGGAAATTCCTGTTTCACATAGTCCTTCACTACTTGTCTAACAAGTCTGGGGATGGAATCAAATCCCATATGAACTAGGATGCCTAGTTCATGGGTTGGTAAAAGGTTTGCGCTTCAATTATTCAATATTTGTGCTAACCAATCTGATGGGGAACCTTCAAATAGAAACATTTTACTTGTATCCCCGGTTCATTTAGCACATTATCATCTATGAACGAGACCCGAGCAAGCTTGTCTGTGCAGTTTCTCTCCTTTTCCCTCACATGAGGCTGACTGTCTTCAAAGTGCTAAAGAGGATGTCCATCAACTTCACTGGAAGACACACTGCACTTCTTCCAGATATGATTGAGCGCATAGCTCCTGGTCACATCCCTGTTGAACCAACATGTGATGAACCTACACTAGCAATAACCCCTACACTACCACATACACCTTCCTACCCCATCAAAAACACTTATCAAAGATGTTCCAAGCAAACCCTTGTTCAAAGTCCCCCTTTTTCAATCCAAAAAGGCTAGAGTAAAAACATGGGCTCCCACTCAGTCTCAATCCCATGAGCCTAAAACCCAAGCTGATATCCCTCAGGATGAGTCATTATACTCTCCTCAGCAGCCAAAAAGGGACAACCTTCTCATAGGCTCAATGCCAATAGACATTGACCAAAGTCTTGGGTTATTAGGCTTAACCTCTATATACTTTACTAACCTACTCAAATGAACTGATGAGGAGATTATGTCTCTTCAAGGCCATGAGGTTGATCCACAACACCCATCTAAGGATCAATTGAGCCTAGAGAGACCCCTAATCTCTAGCCCCTATTAGCAAGCCACAATTAAGATAAGTCCCATTGATGTGGAGGGGACTCATGTAGATTCAACTGCCACTACTGAAGGAGTCTCATTGGATCTTTAGGATAGTGGTAACATCTTTGAGACTGAAACTACGGCGACCATGCCCTTTGATGACTTTGAAAGAGACATCATTAGGTAGGGAAACCAGGGTGCCAAGAAACCACATCTACTATGCCATTCAGCAACTTGAGTCCTACTTTTTAAAGTCTCAAACCTTGAGTCCTGGGTTAAGACTTTAGAGGATAGGTCTGCCACTCAGCAACTTGAGATTGCAAGTCTCGAGGCCAAACAAGCTGAGAAACAGACTAAGAGATCTGTTAGGCATGTCCCAGTTCAAGTCTCCTTGAAATCTTCCTCTAACTCATTAAGCTCTCAAGATGATGCTACCAAAAATGGGGAGAATGTTTAGAGACAAACATATACACATGAGGAACCATAGAGTTTAGCTCTTTCCACCTTGACTTCAAGATATCCTGTTCAGCAAGCAACAGTTTTCCCTATGCCTACTCTAATCATTCTCCAAGTGGACCAAAGAATGATCAAAGATCTAAATAGGTGCTTCTCAAAGTTCCTGATAAGATCTTCCATTGAATAGCCAAGTCCAAGCGTTGTTGTGGAATACTTTGGAGCTGAAGAGCTTCAAAGGTTGAATGCACCTTCTACCACTGTCCAAGATGTTGGTCAACTTAACGTCTACATTGAACCAAGATTGATTTCGAAGGGGATATAGGGACAGATGGCCCATCAACTGAAACAACTGGGAAATATAGTGCATTTCCACAAACTTCCGAAGTTGAAGTCAAAGCCTCGGAAGAACCATTTCAATCTTCAAAAGCTGAGATGCAAGCTATGTACGAGTTATTCGATGATCTAATCATCACAGATTCAATTCTTGAACTTGCATCTGAGGTAAATAGTGAGGACTTTCTCAGCTAATCCCTCTCCCAAACACCATTATCACCTCATGCTCCAATCACCACCCCAACCTAAAACCTCTACACAAGAACCTCCCAAGTCTTAATCTTCCAAAGACATTAAAGGGAAGAGGAAGATGTCTACGTAAGCGTTTATGGAGGAAGAAAAGTTAGAGAAGCTGAAAACAAAAGGTAGACTCCCCACTACGAAGCTGCTAGCTTTAAGTAGCAAAGAAGCTACAACCAACTAGGAGGCTATCAATAATAAAAGGAGGGTGGTGATCATTGACAAAATTGTCAATCTCAGAGTTGTTAATGAAGATGTGCTCTTTCTACCACTAGAAGAGCTTATTGAGTTAGAAAAGGCAACCCTGCTATGAATTGAGCAAGAAGAAACGGCTAGGATGGCCTTGGAGGAAGAAAGGAAGAGAAAGAAAGAAGAAGCTGACCGACAACTTAGGAGTGAAATGAAATCTTTCATAAACTCAAGAGGATTCTCTTTTGAGGAATTAACTCCTCATAACAATGACACGAACTTATGACTTACTAAGAAAGAACAAGAGAAAATAGATAAAGAGAGAAAAAAAGCTATTATGGAGAAGCTAAAAGAAAGGAAGAAGAAAGAGGTTGAAGTTGAACTTGTTGTTGTGAAGAAGATGGGTGACATTTTCTGGATGAAAGATTATCTCAGGGCCTATGGCTTCTCTGACAGGTAGGTGGGTCCCATGCCAGAATAGACCCTGCAGCGACATGTCAGCGACATCCAGGGTGATATTCACTCAAGAAGAATGAAAGAGATGTACAGGAGAGTACAGGGGATGATCTCAAAACAAACACCTCAACCTCAACCCTAACCTGAACCTATTCCTTTCCCTTTCCCCATCAAAACCAAACCAACCTTTAAGCCATAACTCCATAACCCACACCATCAACCTTACCCTCTTTCTCGCCCACTCTATAACAACAATCACCTCAACGACCCATCCTCAAAACCAAAACACTCCCAAGAACCCAACATCACTACCTACCCAACAACCACCCAAGTCTTCCTATTAACCATCCAAACTACTTGTCCTTATAAGAATTCAAGGAGGTCTATCAAGCTGAACTATGTTGATGGATCCTCATGCTCCCTAACTAGAGAGTCATTCCTTGATCTGCCAAGAAGAACACTGGACCAAGCTCTTAAACTCTTTAACCTCAACTCTGACTCATTAAATAAAGAGGAGAATAAGATAAGAAGAAGTCTGGTGACTCTACTGGATTCAAAGAAAGGAGACAATGTACCAAGTCAGCCCTTTGTGCCCAAGAAGAAAATAATCTAGTGGAGGTTTGAAGACTCTTCTCATAACTTTGTTGTGGAAAGAAAGAATGGTGAGGAAATCAGGCTTAATGCCTCCTCTCTACTACACATAAGCAAATTTAACATTGCTGAGTTAGAAGAGAAGCTATTCTCCAATCCTTCCAACTATGAACTAGTTGCTCACATAAAAAATAACCTAAACAGTCTTCAACAGGCCGAGCTTATTGCAAGAGCCAAGATTGAAGAATAATTGAAGTTGAGAAAGAAAAATGAAAAGGAAGGATCAACAACCAAAGGAAACGCCTTTCTTGAAATGGTTGAAGGTCCTGAACTGGAGTATATAGTTAGATAGGAGTATGAGTACAACTCCCATCAACTAACTCTTTTTCAAGGGACACAACAACAGGTGCATATCCTTCAAAGTGACAGATTGGATCTCCTGTCCACGAATGATTTGTACAAACTTCTAAACACCACTTCTAGAAAGAACAAAGAGACAGATAAATATCTTCTCTCCCTAGTGCTGAAAGTTTTGATATGCAGAAATAAGTAAGGGTTAGATCATATAAGCCTAGGGGGAGTTTGTTAGATCAAGAAAGGCTGATGCAACCAAAACTAACATTTAGCCAATTTTGGTGCAACTAATGAAGTACTTCCGAAGGCAATGCTGAGCTTCTTAAGGTTAAGTCTAAAAGAGCTTCTGAAGACGAAGTCCAACTTATGAAGACAAAGTCTTCCTTCTTCCGATAGTTCAACACTTAGAAGAATTCAAGATTATGACTTCCGAAGTATGAAGGCATGAAGAATGTCTCAAGCCTCAGAAGAATTAGCTTATTCCGAAGTATAAGTGGCTTTGGATGAACAAGTTGTTCCGAAGCCAGTTAACCTTCTAAAGAACCTACTATGAACCAGTGGACATAAGTATGGTCCTTCTGACACTTCGCTGTAAATCTTTGATATACTCCATGGTGCTTTTCCCACTCCCATGTAGTTGACCATACTTTATTCCACTGTTTATTTTTTATTAGTTAGTATAGTTACTAAATTTAGTTGCCGAAAAAAGATAAGTCATGGACATGTCATGACAATACTTTATCTAAGATATCTTGTCTTTAGCAATGTAGTATTAGCTTTAGTCATAGGTTTTCGGCTGGTATCAAAGTATATCCGGCTGTAGGTAATAGTATATATAGTTTCTCATTGTAACTAATGTAATATGCTTGTAAGAGTCTTGTAAAACTTTGAGTTGAGAGGTAATATATACAAGTACCTTGATAATTATCTTCTTGTGTTTTGATTACTTATATATTATTATCAACTCTTAAAAGGATTCTATATCATGTAACCGGCGTGATTCAGTGAGTTTGAGAGAAAACAATAGTGTTGTGTGACCAATACCGATCCAGCACGTAATTACATATACATAACCTCTACATATACATAACTCTTAGTTTTACACATTATAACATGTATTTACATGTATGTAACCCCTAGTTTTCATTTATAACATGGTTTTCAAGGGATCATTCCCCTATATATATACCATATATATATACTTAGTTTTTTGTCAATTATATTACCATATAATTCACGTTTTTTAAACATATATAGAAACATATTGAGCGAGTGAAAATAACGATGAGGATATTGTCCTCAAAGCGTTACGTGGCTACAAAAAAGTTAATGAAAGGAAAGGTTTTACAAGTCTCAAGGTATGAAAGCTTGAAAGAAACCATGTCAAGTGGGTGTAGTTGGAAGTTATGAGTGCGGTGTTTGGTACACAAGCATCAAATAAAAAAACTTTGAAATCAAGCCACTATGTAAACTTCCTCCCCGATCTCAATGAGAAACCCTTTTAATTGAAAGTACTGAATAGAAGTTGATATTCCTAGAATTACAACGAGAAACTTTGCTTCGTGACACAATAGACTTGAACATGGAGATTTTTAATAAACCACATGACGATATTCCCAAGCCATTTTGAAAAGCGTCGTAGAACGCAAACGGCAAATTCCATAGCTACCGTCATTGGGAGTTTAATTTATAGACTTTTAGTTTATGTTTTTTAGTGTTATTAGTTTAATGTTTCTTTTATTTTTTAAGTTGTTTTATATATATGTTGTAATTTTTAAGTTTAGGAAATTCTTGTTTTTGTTAAAGATAATTTTTTTGTGGCATGGTGTTGTATGAGTATTCCTTTTAAATGTCGTGATATGATGTAATGTGATATAATTTTACATAACAACTTGTGATTGGTGGATTCATTGTTCGTAAGGTTTATAGTATGAGTACTCCCTCTACCCTTAAGACAAGTGATACTTCTTAATGACTTCCTATTATTTTTAAAGAAGATTTCCTTTTTAATTGAATCTCGTAGTCAATCGCCAAGTTGAAAATTCACATGTACTTCAATAAACTAAAAAAGTAAGAGTTAATTTCAAATTGCTCTATAAAGTTTGATAAAAATAAAAAAATTCCTTCAAAAGATTAAAACTATTAACTTACCTTCAAAATTTTCATAAGTTGTTTTAGTACAAAAGTTTTATTATAACTGACAAAACTTTTATGTTGAAATAACTGATAAAACGTTTGGACCGAAATTTAAACAACTTAGAAACTTTTCAAAGTATATTGATGTTTTTAATATTTTAAAAGAAAATGATTATATTTGTTAAACTTCAAGAACTAAAACCAAACTTAACTCTAAAGTAAACATTATTTGTGTTTAAAATTTATTTTATTTAAATTGTAGATTAAAAAAACTTGATTTTATGATATTTAAAAAAACAGTATCGTATCAAAAATTCAAAAGGTCATTAACGTTCTAAAACAATATTGATGAAAGTAGAAAAAAATCAACAACTCTTGCTTTATCCAAATTTACCCCACCACTCCATTTAATTCAAATGGTGCATTGACATGATATCTATATTGTCTCAATCATTAATTTTGTTATCACTGATTTTATTTAATGAGTAATTAATAACATTCATAATAGTTCTATAATTTTATATTTATGTCAACGATTAATTTTATTTTATTTAATGAGTAATTTCTAGGCGTCCACTTGTTAGGAAATATTCTCTTTTCATTAAACTCAATCATATTATGTGCGTATTAAGGATTATCTTAATAAGAGTTAATTACATAAATGGTCCTTGTGGTTTATAAAAAATAATAGGTTTGTGTATTAACAAACGTTAGATTTTCTGTTAAATATAAGAGCATTTTGGTTTTTTCCTTTTCTAAGACTATTTCTATAAATTAGAGGGACTAATTTGTGTAATTTACTTAAAGTAATATATATTTATATATAACTCTCTAAATACACACGCGCGTGCACACTCCCCCCCCCCCACACACATACCCATTCACCATCTCTAAATATATCAAATTACATATGCAAGATAATATTATCACCATCACTATTGGCAACCATCAAACCCATTCACCATCGTCGGCCATCACCGTTAGTAACCACTGCACCCATGCCCGCTCATGCCATTGCACACATCTCTGGTATCATCATGTAAAGCTTATAGAAAGGCTGATGCACCTGAAACAACCCGAGTGCTTCCTGCATGCATGCATATGAAACATAGTAGAAGTTGATTCGGGAGTTTCATACTCTACACAAGAAAATATTCTAAGTATGATATATTCCGAAACCAAGACCAATATCTTACAAAGCCAAAAGTGAAGTCTTCTAAAGATTTAAAGACAAAGTCTTTCCAAGCCAATAAAGTGAAGACAAATTTCTTCCAAAGATTTTGTAGAACGTCCCTTCTCTGATTTACTTTTCATAAAGCTGACCATCTTTCCACTGCAACTTTGAAAACTCACCAACTTATACAAGTTGGTGAAAGATCCATGCTTTTTATAACTGTACCTTGACGTCTTGAGTCTGTAACTTTCTATTTTATATACTTTTATTCTTTTTGTAATATATTAGGATGTGAGCTATGACATGTCATAATCACTAGTCAAAAGACAAATCTGTCTTTACATTGATCTTGTTGTCTAGATTAGTGTTTCTAGCTGGCCTTCAAAGTATGGCAAGCTTTAGGATTTAGTATAATGTATCTCAAGTCCTTATATCTTCTTTATGCTTTGTAACACTTGTAAAAAGAACTTGAGAGCAATATACTACAATCTTGAAAAACCATTATTTTGTTGTTTGTTCTTAAGCTTTTGTCTCTTATTTTACTTGTGTTCATAGTATCATAACATTAGTTTTGGTTCCCTATTTGATTGGCTAATTGTTCTAACACTCTCCTAATTACGAGACTGATTTTATTGACCATTTCATAAACAGTCCTACGATTGGTATCAGGGCATTCTAGGCTTTTGATTGTAAGATATCACCATCTTAGATCTCTTAGTCTCACAAAATACTTGGCATCTCAAATGGCAGCTCTCACAAAGACTAATATGGAAACTGGAACCTTGAAAAAGTGCCCACTGATCACTCCTGAAGACTTTGACAATTGCTATCAAAGAATGGAAGGGTTTATCAAGTCTCAAGACTCCAGGAGGCGGGAGTCTGTTGTCTCTGGACCTCACAACCAAGCACCTTTTCAGGTGTTGTTGGGGGTGGTATGATTCCAAAAGAGGTGGTGGACTATTTTGAGGAAGATAGGAAGAGAATAGACATAGATCAAAAAGTCATGACTACCCACCAAACTACTCTTCCAAACTCTATATACATGGGCTTCAAGAAGTCAAGACTGCTAAGCAACTATGGGATGCACTAAAGCTTATGTATGAGGGGTCCACTGAAGCAAAAGAGAACACGAAGGACCTCTTGAAGTACTAGTTTGAGAATTTCACCTTCAAAACAGGTGAAACCATGACTCAATAATACTTCAGGTATGTTGTGATTGTGGATACTCTAATGGATGTTAGAGTAACTCTTGAAACTAGAGACATTATAAGGAAGTTCATATCCTCTTTTCCTAGAAAATGGACACATTATTGTGTTATTATCAAAAGAAATAAGAACCTTAATCAACAGATTTTTTCATGTGGTTGAAAGGTATTTTTATTAGATACCAGATGGAGATGTATGGTATTTTTTAGTGGATACTAGATGGAGATGTATATGCAAAGTCTATCCGGTAACTCCAGCAATCAACAGAGTTTTTCATGTGGTTGAAAGGGATTGTGGAGAACCATAACATCATCTTATCTGCTACCCTGAAAACTCACAAAAGGATCCTTTCATAACCTTCCTGGAGACACCAAGGGAGAGTTAAGGAAGTCAATTCCAAGAGACTAGCTCTTCACAAGCCTTTGTGATTGCTGATAAAAACACTAGCAACTTTCTCTTCACCCTTGAAGATCTTGAATGTATCCATCCGGATGATCTGGAGTACATGGAGATAGTTCAGCAAATGGCTTCTCACTCATAAAGCCAAAAATATCTACAAGAGGACAGGGAGAAAGTTTCCTGGCAATGCAGCCAACGAAAAGTTTGGACTAGACAAGAGCAAGGTAAAGTGTTATAAATATAACCAAATGGGACACTTTGCTAAAGCACAAACTAGACCAAACTACACTAAAAAAGCCAACCAAAATGAGAAGCCAACGCAACAAGCTGTAGTTGCTGTTGAAGAAAGAGGCTTTGACTGAAGCTTTCAGGTGGAAGATGCATCTCTAAATCAAGCACTTATGGCTGCCCATGATGAAGAAAAGGCATTGGAACATCTTTGCACACCTGAATGCATTACTAAAGTTAATAGATAGAAGTCCTATAACTTAGAGATGAGATATGATCTTGAGTATTTAAATATCTTAAAATCTGATTTCAAAAGAGCTGAAAATGATTACAAATTTAAAAGATAAGATTTAGAGAAAATCATTTCAACTCTAAAACAAGAGCACACCAACTCTGGACTCAAATCATAAATCTCATCACTAAGTTAACTAAATGCAAGGATGAGCTTGTGATCTACAAAGCTAGGGCAGAAAAATATAGTCTTGAAGAAGAGACATTCAAGAAGAGCATCCTAAGAAGGGTCACTATTCTCCTAAGGAGAGAAAAAGAGTTGGGATGACCAAGTCTAGAAGGAAGAACTTGATTAAAAAGGCTAAAAGAAAGTCCAAGAAGGCTTAAGAGATCAAGGCTAATTTTAACTCTATGTAGAAACAAGTTTTTATATCTTCAGGTTTTGAGATAGTTAAGGCTGAAGACTCAAACTTGAACTCTAGTACCAGGAGTTCTAGTTTTTGTTCAAATCATCCCAACATCATGAAGAAGGTTGATCAGTTGTATACCACTGCTACACAACCTGAACTATCCAACTGCAAAGGTTGTTCTCATCCTAAAAGAATTTCCATATCATCTGCAAAGATAAAGATAGAGAAGGAAAGTGATAAAGTTCAACCTTGTTCTTAAAGGAAGACTCTCAGAAGAAAGAAAATGGATTGTGTTATTTGTGATAGTACTTTTCATCTTGCAAATGATTGCCTTTACAATCCAAAAGATACTGTCCATAAGACCAAGAAAGAAACTTCTGAGATGATGAAGAAGAAACAAACTTTGGAAGGAAAATCTTCTCTTTTTCGAAGCTCCAAAATGAAGAAGAAGACAAATGAAAAATTTCCTTTGGAGGAAAATTTGGTCTCGAAAGAAAGGAATACTTCAAAGTACTAAAGCCTTCTGTAGTGTTAGAAAGATCTTCCAAAGGTCTAGTCTCAATAACATCCAAAGTTATCAAAACTTCTGATGTATTGAAGGTCAAGTCTAAGCTTCCAAAGGAGGTGTGGAAGACAAAGAAAGACCATGTGACTAAAAGTTCTTCATCAACATCATCAAATGATCCTCCAAATCTAACAATAAGATCAATTACTGTTGCATTGTCTTCAACTTCTTTTGTTAAGCCCAAGACCAGTAAGGCTTGGGTTTCCAAATGTAAGTAACAATCTATTTCGTATAGGAACAACTAAAGACAAATAGGAATGTATGAATCATTGACAAGTGGATGTTCTAGGCACATGATAGGCAATGGCTCTCTACTCCAAAATTTTGAGAAAATTGATGGAGGGCTAGTTGCTTTTGGAGGAGATGTTGCAGGTTACATTACTGGAAGGGACAGGGTCACAAATGGTAAGCTCAAAATTGAAAAGATAAACTTTGTAAAGGATATTCGATATAATATCTTAAGTGAATCTCAATTTTATGACAAAGACATAACATACTTTTCACTGAGCATGAGTGCATTGTTCTTAAGCCAAGGGTGGTCATTCCTCAAGAGCATATCCTGCCAAACCCCCAGGAAAGGGAACATGTACAAGATGGACTTGCAAGATATAGATACATGTGTACCTAGTTTAGGAGCTCAAATGTAAAATATCTTTCATATATGTAATAGAATGGGTACTAAATGACATATATTTTGTGGTTATGCTTATAATGTTGAATATTTCATTGCTTAATGTTTGATAACGTATGATTGAACTAACTATATAGGTTTGTGATTGTTTACATAGTTTTTAGTCAATAATGGTTGAGAAATATGTTTAAATTTAGTTATGTGAAGTTCTTATGTGAATGGCCCATGCTAATGGACCATACACATGAATAACTTCATGCTAATGAACCAGTCACACGACTGAACCAGGAGTCTGGATCAGTCACATGATTGTGACATGAGATTGACTCTGTCGTACGACTGAACACTCAGTCGTGCAGATAGATCAACCGCATGACTCAGTCGCATGACTAAACCATGCTAATGGTTCATTTGCACGAATGAGAAACCCTAACCTATAATTACCACTTCATTCGTGGAAAAACAGAACAATTCGAATACCTACATACTAAATCGTACCCTAGCCATCCAAAGACTTCATAGAACCTGTTCCAAGTTCATAGATCACATTATATCGGTTTGCAATCGTTCTTAATATTTAGAATCAATCTAAGATCGATTCTACGTGCGTTCTCACTGATTGGATCGCCAATCAAATAGGATTCCGTACTATTTGAGTTGGTAAACACGTAAATCAGTTAGTACTCCGTCCTGTACATGGTCTTACCAAGTGGTATCAGAGATTTGGCTCTAGATTTACGTGTGATTCAATCGATTTTGACATAAATATCGTGTTTTTCACTCAAAAACGCAATCTTTTGTGTCAAACCGTGTTTTAGACGTCTCTAGGTCAAAAAGTTAACGTTTTTCCGGCATACGACAATTAGGGTTCTTGAGATATTCGTGTTTTTGCGTCAAAATACCTTAAACCTTCGAATTCTCAAATGTCAGCAGCTTCAGTCGCACGATTGACTCAATCGCACGACTGAATCCATCCGCATCCCTCATATGCACGATTGAACTCAATCGTTCCTCCATTCGTACGACTAAACTGCCTATTCGCATTGTTCATCCGCGCCTGTCCATTCGCACGAGTAAGCCATCCGCATTGGTTTATTCGCACATCTGAGCGATCCGCATAGTTCAATCGCACGAATTGTCCAATCGCACTCCTTCATTCGCACAAGTAAAACAGGTTGTTCTAAAGTTAAAAGTTGATAGTAATGGAGGATCAATATTCATCGTTCACCGTAGGGAGGGATTCAAGGATCCAAAATCTATTAATTCTGGAAAATGAAGTGGGGAATCATAATAAGCCCCCTAAGCTAATCACGTTTGATGATTACCCACAATGGAATCAAAGATTTGAGATCTACTTGAATGGAGTAGATCCTAATATGTGGGAGTCGATAGAGACAGCATGCCTGTAGGTGCAGATAGAGTCAAACTTACTTTAGGCGGCATGACTGATGGCCAAAAGGTAAAGTACAATGCTGAGAAGAAAGTTTATGCATTGCTAACTCAGTCAATTCCTAAGGACATCTTCCATCAATTTTCTGAGAACAAGCAAGCTAAGAAGTTGTGGGATGCAATGGAAAAACAGTATGACGGGAATGCATCATTAAAATCTCGAAAGGCTAAAGCGTTGAAGAAGGAGTTCGACAACTTCTCGTCAATGGGTAAGGAGAGCTTGGATGATGTCATCGATCGGTTCTATCGCTTGATGAGTGAGCTGCACACTCATGGAGTCACAACGTCTATGGAAGACAAGGTGTCAAAATTTGCAGATGGGTTGCCAGAGAAGTGGGTTTCCTTTGTATCCAACCTCTGACAGAATGATATGCTGGCAAAGTTAGATATCAACGATTTCATTCTGAAACTGAGAGAGGAAGAGTTGAGGATGAAGTACAGGGCCCAAAAGTCTTCATATGATCAGAATCCATCACTATACAACTCAACTCCACAAGCCAAAACGTCTAGAGCACCACTTCAAATGGCATTTGTGTCGAGTTCAGCTACTCCATCTCAAGCTACCACTTCAGGATCTGACATGTCAGGGTCGTCTTGTACCCAATACATAGCACCTGAAGCCAATGCTACAAAACTGAAGACCGAGAATCTCGGGAATGTGATAGTAAATGTAGCAAAGGAGCACATGGGTCTCTTAGCAGCTGTCGTTCACTCCTATGACGGACTAGTTGCTGGGAAAATTGGGAACTGCCATCTGGCAGATGAGGACTACGAGTAGGTAGACGAGACGGAGCTGGAGAGAATGGAGATCATGTGGGCATTATCAAGTGCTGTCCGTAGAGCTAAGAAGTTTGTCAAGAAGACTGGATAGAACTTGATTGCTACTAAGGACACAACTTTTGGTTTTCACAAGACCAAAGTTACCCGCTTCAACTTTGGGGAAAAGGGGCACTTCAAACGTGAATGTGTGAAGCCCAAGAAGACAGGAAATGGGAATCCATTTTCATCCTTCAATCGTCAGGATAAACCCACAAGTAGTCCTACTTCATCAAGCAAGGATCCTAAAGCCTTGACTGCTCATGATGACGAAGGACAAGATTGGAGCTTTCGGTTTGTGTCTCCGGGAGAATCCAACATTGCTAGTGTTGAGGATTTAGATGACGACTCAGCTAGTGAAGGCGATATTGCAGTGGAACTCGCGATGTCAAATATTGAAGAAACTGAAACTATGGTTGATCACCTGCCTGAAGAAGGAACAAGTTCAACAAGTCCAGAAACAGAAAATTCAGACTCTGATTTGATGGCTGATTCAACCACACCCTCTCAGGTAAGTACCACTGATCAATTATTTGATAGTCATGCATGCATT
>BJCM01174549.1:0-10912 GCA_018326385.1 Flaveria bidentis
ATAAACACGTAAACACAACATCATAATCACATTAACAACTTGATTATCACCCATTTAACATGATTAATTATTATTACGTCACCAACGTTAAACGACAACTAGTGTGTGCTCACGACACGTGTATGCAAAACTTAGCGGAACTAACGGAGTTGGATAACGGAAAATTACCGGATATCACAGTAGCCTTTTGGGCTCTATACTTCATCCTTAGCTCTTCCTCTCTCAGTTTCAGAATGAAGTCATTTATATCTAACTTCGTTAGCATACCATTTTGTCTGAGATTGGAGACAAAGGAAGCCAATTTCTCTGGCAATCCATCAGCAAAGTTAGACACTTTGTCTTCCATTGACGTCGTTACTCCGTGAGTGTGCATCTCACTCATGAAGTGGTAGAATCTATCAATAACGTCATCCAGGCTTCTTTATTCATTGAAGAGAAGTTGTCAAACTTTTTCTTTAAAGCCTTAGCCTTTATGGCCCTGAGTGATGCATTTCCGTCATACCTTTTCTCCAGTGCATCTCATAGTTTCTTTGCTTGTGTATATTCCGAGAATTGATGGAAAATGTCCTTCGGAATAGACAATGTAAGCAAAGCATAGTCTTTCTTTTCAGCATCGTATTTGACCTTCTGTCCATCAACCATGCCACCAAGTGTGAGTTTGACACCATCAGCTCCGACTGGCATGCTGTACCCCATCTCTATAGATTCCCACAGATTGGGATCTACTCCATTTAAGTAGATCTCAAAATGTTGCTTCCATTTTGGGTATTCGTCTAGCGTGATAAGCTTTGGGGGTTTATTATGATTCCCCATTTCATTCTCCAGTAGCAGTAAGTTCTGTATAGGTGAGTCTCTCCCTGCTGTGAATGTTGAGTATTGGTCCTCCATAGCTATAAATTTTAAATTTAAACCAAACTGTTTTATTAGTGCAAATGAAGGTGTGTGATTGGGCTATTCGGGTGATTGAACAATGCGGTTGGTTCAATCGTGCGACTGAACTAATGCGGATGGCTCAGTCGGGCGAATGAACAAGTGCGGTTGAACAATGCGAATAGACTGCTCAATCGTACGAATGGAGGTACGAATGAGTCCAATCGTGCGTATGAGGGATGAAAATGTGTTCAATCGTGCGACTGAAGCTGCTGGATTTAGAATCTGTCGAGCCCTGACTTCCTGTTGGAGATGCACTTAAGATAAGTGTGGCATAGGAATCTGTATGGCTTGCATAGTCTTCCTTTCTTGATCTCCCCCTTGGCAAAATCACCATCATACCCTATCAGAAGAAAAACTTTCTTTATGTATTCATTCTCGAACACATATGTTAGGATCAAGTATTGAACGAAATACTAACTGATTAACGTGTATACCGAATCAAATAGTGCGGAATCCTATTTGATTGGCGATCCAATCAGTGAGAATGCACGTAGAAACAATTATGTATTGAATCTAAACATTAAGAATCGATTAGAAATCGATCTACCTCGATCTATGAACTTGGAACAGGTTCTTAGAGGTCTCTGGACGGCTAGGGTACGTCTGGAGTCAAAGTGTATTCAATGCTTCCGTTTTCCCACGAATTAGGTGGTATTTATAGGTTAGGGTTGCTCATTCGGGCGACTGAACCATTAGCATGGTTCAGTCGTGCGATTGAGCCATGCGTTTGATCCATTCGCACGACTGAGTGTTCAGTCGTGTGACTGAGTCAGTCTCATGTTACAATCATACAACTGATCCAGTCTCCTAGTTCAGTCGTGCGACTGAGTCATTCGCATGAAGTTGTTCATGCGTATGGTCCATTAGCATGGGCCATTCGCATGATAACTTCATATTACTAAGTTTGAATGTATTAATTATCATTACATTATTTATATTGGTTCAATCAACCACAAACCTGTATAATCAATTCGATAAGCGTTAAACAACTCATTAATGAAATATTAAACATTATAAACACAACCAAACATTTGCATTTCATTAAGTACCCAACTATTACATAAGTGTAAGACAATAAAGACATATTACATTAAGATCAGAATCAAGGTACACAGGGTGACCAACTTTTTGTTCTCCCAACTCTAGATCCCTCCTTATAGTCTGCTCAGTCATCCTCAGTCTTTGATTCTTGACTTCTGCTATGATAACTTCTCCATCTTCTTCTATTTGAGCTGAGTTCTAAAAATTAGGGATGTGCGATAGATGAATCACAGGTTCTGCTGATAAGGCATAGAACTGCCTGGATCTTCTTAGATATCGAATGTTGTCTTGACACCCTTCTGAAGCAGGGTCGTCAAGGTTTAAGAAAACACATACATTGTGCTCTCTCGCAAATCGATTATCCATCAATCTACGGATAAAAAAATTTAATAAAATTTCCACACTCTAGCTTCTGCTGATGCTTAAGAAGCACTATAGCTTCTGCTGATGCTTAAAAAGCATTGTGAAAAACTTATTTTATTGTATGGTCCAAGGCTACTACTTTGAACCATTTATTGCTCTTGGACCTGTATTCATGACAATTGCGCACAAGAGTGTTTAAATTTTTAAAAGCTTCATGTATCCAAGAGCTAAGATGGTGCTTAGGTTCCAATTCCTTCAAAATTAATAATGAAATAGACAAATCTGTTGATGGATTAAGTTTTCTTCATGAATTCTACTCCCCCTAAATTTGTGATTAATGATGAGAGAATGCATTTATCATAAATTTCTAAGAATGTTATCATGAAGAACATTTGCAGTGTGTTAATGCATAAGCATATATATACACATGTAATGGGATCATACTATAATACTAAGCCTCTTCCTAATGAGCTATTTTGTTGAATTGACACTTGAACTTAGTTTTGATTATAAGTATATTGTCCACTTAAATCCATACAAGAGTTAATGTATCACCTAGGCATGTTGTTTATCATGTTTTCATGTTAGTTAGGAAATAACTGTTGTGGGCTTCACATTCAATTCACGAATATTTTGTCCTCCATTTGTGAGTCAAATCATCACTTTTTCACACTTAATAACTATGTACCTTAAGTTATAAGTTATATCTTGAGATGTATTGGACATCTCATAAATTCATTGATATAAAAGCTCTAGATAAATGTACAGTTGATCACATAGGATTCTTTTGAGAGCTTAGATATGATCATCATCAGGTCACCAGGTCCTTACATAAAACAGAGGTGCCTTTAACCCAGGTCTTTGTTTACACAAAATAGAGGGATGATGAGGATCATGATCTTTTCACCATTTGGTAGCTAATATATAGCATGGTGATCATACACCCAGGTCTTTTTTCACACAAAAAAGAGGGAGTATGATTTGCAAAGATAGATATTATAAAGTGTTGGTACATAGTGTGCTTAGATGAGTGATTTAATCACATTAGAATAAGACTCACTTTCTGTATCCTCAAAATGAGGATTCCCACAAACAATCCCTTTGCATTATGTTTGGCATGCACTAAGTGTAGTTTTCACTCAAGATGAACCTACTCACATATCAAGAAACTGGCTCGGATTTTAATGATATTTAAGAATTCAAGAATAAGCAAAGATATAGTGTACTATCATTTCCCATGCATATGTCATGCTGAAGCATCATTTCATGCTTCGGAAAATACTTCAGAAGTTTCTTCCAAAGGTAAATTGCTTTCGGAAGAAAAATTGTACTATGACAAGCATTTCTTCCGAAGGTAATTTACTTATAACTAGTTACAGACACATGCTTTTCTTTATTTGTTCAAATTGATTAATCTAAGTTAATCATGCCCAGAGACTCAATTAGAAAATTAAATCTGACTGAATCAAAGGCTTTAGTGAATAAATCAGCAAGCTGATTCGTTGTATCCACTTTGACCAACTTAATGAAACCCTTTTTTGAGAAATCTCTCAGAAAAATGATATCTTATCTCAATATGTTTTGTTTTACTATGTTACATAGGATTAGTAGTTATAAACATAGCAGCAGAATGGTCTATGTAAATTGAAGTTTGAAGGAAATTGTAACCATAGTCAAGCAATTGGTTTTGCAACCAAAGGACTTGAGAACAACCAGCTGAAGCAGCTATGTACTCAGCCTTAGCTATAGATACAGATACATTGGTTTGCTTCTTGCACTGCCATGATACTAGTCTTGGTCCGATGACTTAACATCCACCAGTTGTGGATTTTCTGTTGCTGTTGCATCCACCATACTCATTGTCTGAATTATGAGTAGAGTGTGAAGTCACCATCTTTTGGATACCAAAGACCAAGTCCTGGTTTTCCTTTGAGATATCTGAAGATCCTTTTCACAGCATTCAAATGAGATTCTTTTGGATCAGATTGGTACCTAGGACAAACACACACAGCAAACATAATGTCAGGTCTACTAGCAGTTAAATACATAAGAGATCCTATCATTAATCTATAAAATCTTTGATTAATAGATTTTCCTGAAGGATCAGGTACAATCTTTTCAATTGTTGAGGCTTGTGTTTTGCATGAAGATGCATCAAAAAGATTATACTTCTTCAAAATTTGATGTAAGTATTTTTATTGATTGATGAATATTCCATCTGTCTTTTGATGAACTTGAAGACCAAGAAAGAAAGTTAATTCTCCCATTGAGCTCATCTGAAATTATGATTTCATCAAATCTTCGAAACTTACACACAATTAGTTGATCCAAATATAATGTCATCAACATATATTTGAACAACCAAGAGATCTTGATGTTCTTGTTTGAGAAAGAGAGTCTGATCAATGGTTCCTCTTTTTTAGCCATGCTTGAGCAAGAAAGATGATAGTGTTTCATACCATTTTCTTGGTGCTTGGTGAAGACCATACAAGGCTTTATCAAGCTTGTATACCTTGTGTGGGTAATGAGGATCTTCAAAACCAAGGGGTTGTGAGACATAAACTTCATCATCAATTTTCCCATAAAGGAATGCACACTAGACATCCATTTGATACACAGTGAACTTCTTATATGATGCATAAGCTAGGAACACTCTTATGGCTTTAGTTCTTGCAACTAGTGCAAAAACTTCATCATAGTCTATTCCCTCTTCTTGAGTGTATCCTTGAGCAATCAACCTTGCTTTATTTCTTACAATAATGTATCTATCATCCAGTTTATTTTTGTAGAGCCATCTTGTTCCAATAGGATGTTGGCCTTCAGGTAAATCAACTAGAGACCATACTTTTTGCTTTCTAAATTGGTGAAGCTCTTCTTGCATAGCTTCAATCCAGCTATTATCCTTTAAAGCAGTAGAGATGTTTGGAGGAACCACTTGTGAAAGAAAACAAGTGAAAAGACAAATTTTGGCAGTACCATTTTGGCTTCTTGTAGTTCTCTTTGTAGGATTTCTAGTTATGTTGTTGACTAGATGAGTCTTATGGATCCTTGTTGATGGAGTTGATTCAACTAGAATAGATGATTCCAAGTTAGTCATATCTATTGTTGCAGACTGATCCAAACCAGGTTGAGAGTTTAGGAAGTAATAAAAAATTTCACCATGTGGTGTTGAATGATCTTCCGTAGCTTGAATATCAGTTGCATCATGAGTGTCTTCCGTAAGAGCTGTAGGAACTTCTCTGAAAACATTTTGCTCTTCCGTAGGACTTACAGGAACTTCTCCGGAAACATTTTGCTCTTCCGTAGGAGTTACAAGAACTTCTTCGGATGATAAGTGAGGGCTTGAAACATTTCCAGTGTTTGTTGTATTCACTTGAGAGCATGGACCGGTTGCAAGGACAACATTCACATCTTCGGATGCACAATGTACATTAGCAGATGCAGTGTCAGCAGCTGCTGAAGTGTTTCTATCTGATGATGTGTGAATTCTTAGAGGATCAGCAGATAATGTCACTTCATTCATATTAGGTGGAACAAATGGATAACATCTGTCATCAGATCCTGAATTGTTCAGATAATCATAGTTAAATGACTCTGTTAGAGCATTATTCATCAAAAGATACATTAGGAGTTTCTTCGATAATGTTATGTTATGGAATATAGATCCTATAAGATTTAGATGTTGAGGAATATCGAACAAAGAAACCATCATATGCTTTTTCTAAAAAATTTCCTAATGATTCTTTTATATTTAAAACTGATACATGACACCCAAAAACTTTAAGATGTCCTATATACGGTTTTCTTTTAAATAAAAGCTCATAAGTAGTTTTTTATGTTTTTTGACAATTAATGTTATGTTTTGAACATTGCATGCAGTATTCACTACCTCAACCCAAAAGGTAATGCTGGTTGTTTCAATAAGAGTTCTATTTTTTCTTTCAGCAACTCCATTCTGTTGTGGAGTTCTTGGTGCACTGAATTGCCTTGCAATACCCTTGTTCCTGCAAAAGGAATCCAAGTCAAAATTGACAAATTTAGTATCATTGTCACTCCTAAAAATTTTAACTTTTGTATCATGTTGATTCTCAATCTTGATTACAAAATCCATTAATGTTTCTGATGTTTCACTCTTTTGTTTTAAGAAAAAAACCCATGTAAATCTTGTGAAGTCATCAACTATCACCAAACAATATTGTCTATTTCCAATGCTCATCACATTGGTAGGACCAAACAGATCCATGTGAAGCAATTTGAGTGGTGTAGTATTAGTATTGATAGTTTTGGATTTATGAGACACTCTATTTTGTTTTCCTTTGTAACAAGAAGAACAATGAGTTGAGCAATGAAACTCTTTCTTTGACAGTCCAATGACTAAGTCATTTTTCACCAATATGTTGATGTTCTTCATGTTAGAATGGACAAGCCTTCTATACCACAATTAAGATTCATCTTCTGATGACTTAGATAAGAGGCATGTTTCATGTCTTGTGAGTGAGGTGTTGTTCATGTACAAAACATAAGTGTTTCCTTTTTTTGATGATTTAAGAAGCACCTAATCTTCTGAAATAGAAAAACCTGGCTTAAGAATGTAACAGTTAGTGTTATCAAACAATGTGGTATAATTTTGATCACAAATTTGAGATACACTCAGTAAATTATACTGTAAATTTTCATAATAGTTTACTTTCTCAAACTTAAGCACACCATTTGTTACCATTCCTTCACCAACAATTTACCTCCCTTCTTATCCCCACCAAATGCCACATAAGAATCATTTTTATGTTTGAAGTCATGGAGAAGTGAATAGTTTCCTGTCATATGCCTGGAACAACCACTGTCAACATACCACTTGTTGTCAGCTCTCCAATATTGTTCCTGCATTCAGAATTAAATCACTTAGAATTGACAACCCAAGCCTTGATGATCTTGGGTTTGCCAGTAATGTCTAAAATAGTAACTCCTTCATGAATAAGTCTTGAAGTTTCAGTTTTAGTTTTGCTTGATTCATTTTGAGTTGTTTTAGATAAGGATGATTCTGTTGAAGGAGATGTTGATGAGCTAAGTTCTTATTTCTCAAATTCGTCTTTATTCAACTCATGTTTGTTCATTTGAGGCTTTGGTTTTGATAATTAATCTTATATTAAAGGTTTCACTATCTTTTGTTTTTGAATGAGGTATATGAATTCCCTTCTCAAACTTATCAAAGTATGCATCATCAGCCTTTGTTTCCTTTTCAGTCAAATCCACCCTTTTATGAGGTGTTTTTGATTGCTAGAAAGTTGTTCTTTTCTCTGAAGGATGTACATCAGTGGATGCCTTTTCCTTTAATTTTGGCTTTTGTTTTTGGTCAGACTTCTTCAGTTTTGAACCTTTTTCTCACTCAGTAGACTGATTGTCTGATTCAGATTTATCTGATTGTTTCTTCTTTGTGCCTTCTGTCTTGTTTCTTTTGTTGAAATAACATTCCTGTGTTGAATGGTTATTTTTGTTGCAGATAGCACAATGTTTGTTGAAGTAGCAATCAGATGTCATGTGATTGTTCATATTGCAAATAGAACAATAACTACTAAAGTAACAATCCTCAGTATTATGGTTTTTCATGTCACACCATTTGTAATACACCTCATCTGATTCTTTGTAAGAATCATTTAATTTCTTATGATTTTCCAACTTCTGATGCTTTGCCTCCTTTTGCTTTGCCTCCTTTTTCAACTTTGAAGTTGATTCTTTCTTTTCCGGTTGGAGCAGCTTTTGTTTGTTTGTTGCTGAATTCCTCTTCCGTAGATCATCTACTGAATCAATATAACTACTACTGAAGAGGTTTTCTTCTTCCATAGAACCGGTTCTGAAGAAAGGTTCTTCTTCCGCTGATGATCAGCTGAAAGCCTTTTCTTTTCTTTTTCCACAGACGATTTGTGTCTTTCCTCAGTAGAGGCACACTTCTCATTTACTTCATTGGAAGATTTTTGTTGTTGATTTAGTTCTTGAAGACCTTCATTTAATTGAGTTACTCTCTTGTAGATGGTCTTCAGCATGTTTCTTTGTTTAGGAGGGTATGGCAGCTTTGTTTCTTCAAACACTTTTGGAATATTTGTTTCAAAAACAACATTATTACCCTTGTTTAAAAGATCATCATCGTGTTCATCAGAATCATCCAAGTCATCACACTCATCAAAGTCAAATTCTAAATTCATTTGATTAATCTTGTCTGATTCAGAAGACTCAGTTTCATTCACCTCAGATTTATTATCAATGATTTGTTGATTAGAACTTGTTCTTATATTGGTGCTTGGCATAAAATGATTTGACAAGTTATGTGTCATTGATTCAGGCAAAGGAACATAATTATTGTTAATAAGAGGTGCCACAGCATTATATCCCAACCCAGACCTGTTCTTTGATTCAATATTTGAATTTAATAATTTCTCATATTGATGAGATGAAAGTTGAAACTTCTAAAGTTTCACTTCAGTTGATGCATGATCAACCATGGATTTGATTAAGGAAGTGGTTAGATGCTCAACTTGTGATTTTAAACTGTAATTTTCAGAAACAATTTTACCTAAATCCTTTTGTAAAGAGTTAATTTTTATTTGATGTAATTTATGTTCTCTTAAATGAGATTCATTCAAAATCATTGTTTCTTTAACTTTATCAGCCAATTGTTGAGCATGGACTATGTATCTTTCTACTTCCTCGACACATATTGATGAAAATAACCTGTCTCTTACCTCACTTGCCATGGGTGGAACTTTGTTTTCCATGTGAGCCATTAGAGCTTGATTTTCTTCCAAGACTTCCTTCTCATAAATACTCCAGTCACAGGTTCCATCTTGAAGAATGATAAGCCCAGATTCTTTTGAGTTGCTTGATCCTGTTGATGTATTAGCGGCTAGTGGGGATGAGTTGGCAAGTTGTTGCTGCTAGAATGATCTAAGTAATAATGAAGGTTGTTTAGACTGATGTTGCTGATGTTGTGTTGAGTCAGAATTTTGTTGATTGCATTCTCTAGAGAAGTGTCCATAGAGATTGCACTTGAAGAATCTTACCTTTAACTTATCAACACCAATCCATGATGATTTACTTGTAGCAGTCAAATTCTTGTTTCTTCTTAGATATTGTTTTGCTCTATAGGCAATCATTGCCATTTGCCATTGTAGATCCATCTCCTCCACTACATCCGTAGGTAGTTCTTCCAAGTCTTGTTGGCACATGTTGGCAGAGGTTAATGAGCTTCCTAGGTAAGCTTGAAAGCTTGAACTAAAAGCTGCAAAAGCTGGTTTTTGTTCTTCAGAGTCTAGAATGACAGTGATAGACTCCGATTCATTGTTGATTGACGGCTTTTCTGATGATGTATCTCTTTGATCATCATTTCTTTCTTTCTCTTTTCTTGACTTACCTTAAGAAGATTTCTTAGGAGGTTTTGAAGCATAAAAACTTACTTCCTCCTCATCTTCACTCAAAGTACCAGAGTTATCACCATCATTGTTGGACATAAATGCACTTCTAGCACTTCTTGTTTCTTTAAAGTGATATGGTGATACATGAGTTCTCACACTCTTGTTTCTTGATTTCTCATCCATTTCAAGAGCCTCAACTTTAGCCACTAGAGTATCAAGTCCAACTGCTTTGAGGTCTATGGTGTTCTTGAACATGGATATAGTTTGCTTCCAACTTTCTGGTAAAGTATGGAGCAATTTCTTGTTCAATTCCTCATTTGTATACTTCAACTCCAAATTGTTTATTTCTGTAACAAGTTGCATAAACCTGTGGAGTTATTGAGGAATTGATTCACCCTTAGTATGATGAAATGTTTCATATTGTGAAAGAAGGGTGTCTGTAGGACCAGTGAAGGGGGTCAATTACAACATAACAACACAAAGAGGAGATTAAACAAACTTAATCAAACAGTAATACTAGATTAGCCATAAAAAGACACTAAGAACACAAGTAATATGAGAGACAGAACACAAGAGCAAAATACACAGTGAGATGGTTTTCAAGATTGCAGTATATTGCTTTCTCAAGTTCTATTACAAGTGTTACAAAAGCATGTTAGAAAGATCCAAGAACATGAGATACTTATACTACATCCTACAGCCGGCTATACTTTGAAAGCCAACTGGATACAATTGACTAGACACAAACAAAATCAATTGTAGAGTCAAAAGGCAGATTGCCTTTTGACTAGTAACTATGACATGCCATAGTTCACATCCTTATCTATCACAAAAAAGATAAAGTACATGAAGTAGAAAGTTACAGACTCAAGACCTCAATGTATAGTTATCAAAATCATGGACCTTTTCACCAACTCATGTAAGTTGGTGATATTACAGAGGTGCAGCGGAAAGGTGACTAGCTTTATGGAACAGTACATCATATAAAGCATGTGTCAAAAGTCTTCGGAAGAAATCTGTCTTCATGAGTTGAAGCTTCGGAAGACTTTGTCTCTGAGGCTTCGGAAGACTTCATATTTGGCTTCGGAAGATTTCACACTTAGAATATTTTTGTTGTATGTGTGAAACTTCCTAAGCATTCTTCTTCATTGCACTTGTGCAGCATGCAGGAT
>BJCM01174606.1:0-18598 GCA_018326385.1 Flaveria bidentis
CAGACCTCAGTTGCATTGTCAACCTGTGAAGCCGAATACGTTGCTGTTGCAAGTTGTTGTTCACAAATCATATGGATTCAACAGAAAATGCGGGATTACGGTTTGAAATTCTCTTCTACTCCTATCTTTGTTGATAACTCTGCTGCAATTGCAGTCACTAAAAACCCGGTCCAACATCCTAAGACCAAACACATCAGAATTAAATATCACTTTATACGTGATTGCTTCGAAAAGAACTTAATCGATGTGGTAAAAATAAACACGGATTTTCAACGCGCTGACCTCTATACAAAGGCTTTTGACAAACCACGTTTTCTATATCTGTTAATGGTCAACGACATTAAAAAGAAAGGTGAGGTCATTCCTGAAGATGACCATGTGTAGTTCGATGCGTCTTGTAAATTTTCTTTTATATTTCAATTTTTTTTATTTTATTTGCTTAATTTTAAGTAGTTTAATTACAATTGGTCTTATTTCCTTGCCTATTAAAATCCTAAAACGCTAATCCGTGATGGTTTTAAAATTTTAGGGGGAGAATAGGTTTAGGCAATAATATACAACAAAAAAAAACGAGGGAGGAGGAGAGGCAAGATGATAAAATTAAGATCGTATGTGTGATACCGATTCAATCTTTGAATATGATAGTACACAGAAGAAAACCATTTGGGGACTTTAAAATTGTAAATTGAAAAAGATGCAAAGCTCAAGTATAAGTCTGTGTAGTCTAAGCAATATTAAAGGAAATATAATAGATAAACTAGCTATTACTAAGGTAACACAAAGAAAGTAGACCTAGAGGTTGCTAGACCACAGATGATATGTCGGTAGATTCAACACAATAGATGACTAGACCTTTTTGGTGATCTCAAGATTAAACTAAAATGTTTGACTAGCTGTGGGTAACACCTTATCCCTGGTTAACACAATCAACAAGATTCCGATAAGGGGTGATGAGCAAAATAAACGCCACAAATATGTGCGTAAGACCAAAGCATGAGCAAAAACACATAAAAAATGCAAATACAATCAAACTGATAACCTATGTTGTTGGTGAGATATGTGCAAAAAGAATGAAATTGCTCAAACAAGAAGATAGGTTATGTGCCTCTCTGCTATGCGGTGGCACTGACCTAAGGATAAGCATAACATATATATTCTAGAATTCATTGTTGTTTGCCGCCTCTCTGCTGTGCGGTGGCACTGACCTGAGGCTTGGCTTCTCTTTGAAAGTTCTAAGAATAGTTTCTTCTTGAATACTATCCAAGACTGCTCAAAAATCTCCTGAGAAATGTTGATTACAATATAAGTGTGGGATCCACAAACGCTTATTGAAATAAACAAACCGTAAACGATCACCAATCTGTGTTGAAAGTCTATGTATGAATTAAAAGGACAAGTATACTGACAATCATTGTGCCTACAATCCTTGAAAGTTCAAATTAGTGTGGGGACCTAATAGTACTAGTATGATTTTCTAAATTTGCTAAATGACTCTAGATGGAAAACAAGAATAGAGCATCAAAGTCTTAGATAACTTGTCCCGAATGATTTGAATATCCTGTATGATTCCAAATTGAACTGGTCCATGTATGGTTTAAATGAATTGAAGCTGCCTTTTTCAGAAAAAAAATTCTTTAGATTTACATCTTAGGAGTTAACCCTCACAAAACACAAAAACATGTCTTAGTTTAAGTTTCAGTGTTATTTCTTTTATTTCTGTATAAAGTTTGTCAATTTCAGTTGGTTTAGTATCGGACTATGTCATAGAAGTTGATAGGGAACCTTATCATCTAAAATGTCACGTCTGAGGTGACCACACGTGCTTTCAAATAAAAAATGGGTCACGTCTGAGGTGACAAAATGTTTTAAAAGGATCACGTCTGAGGTGATCAAAGGTTTTTCTAGATAAATTGATCATGTCTGAGATGATCAAATGCTCATAACGTTAAATCAAAAGTTAAAAGGGTGTAAAATGTAAAATGGTCATAAAGTCAAAAACCATGAGTATGATTCATTCGCACGACTGGACCATGAGCATGGACCAGTCGTATGATTGGAGGATACAAATGTGCCCAATCGCACGATTAACCCACACATATGGGACATACGTGCGATTGGACCATCAGTATGACTAAAATTACACGATTGGACACCTAAAATGTGCTAATCGCATGGATAAAGGTGACCGAACAACACAGTCGCACGACTGAAGGTGACCGACTGTGCCAGTCGCACGACTGATCTTCAGTCGCACGAAACAACTGTGCGACTGGGCTCAGTCGCACGACTGAAAGATACTTCAGATGTTTCTTCCAAAGGTAATCTATTTATAACAAGTTACAGACACATGCTCTTCTTTGTTTGTTCAAAATGATTAATCTAAGTTAATCATGCCCAGAGACTCAATTAGAAAATTAAATCTAACTGAATTAAAGGCTTTATTGAATAAATCAGCAAGCTGATTTGTCGTAATTGGTTTGCTTCTTGCACTACCATGATATTAGCCGTGGTCCGAAGAATGGACATCCACCAGTTGTGAATTTTCTGTTGCTATTGCATCCACCATAGTCACTATCTGAATATGAGTAGAGTGTGAAGTCACCATCTTTTGGATACCAAAGACCAAGTCCTAGTTTTCCTTTGAGATATCTAAAGATCCTTTTCACAGCATTCAGTTAAGATTCTTTTGGATCAGATTAGTACCTAGCATAAACACACACAAAAAACATAATGTCAGGTCTACTGGCAGTTAAATACATATGGGATCCTATCATTGATCTATATAATCTTTGATCAATAGATTTTCCTAAAGGATCAGGTACAATCTTTTCAATTGTTGAGGCTGGTGTTTTACATGAAGATGCATCAGCAAGATTGTACTTCTTCAATATTTGATGTATGTATTTTTCTTGATTGATGAATATCCCATCTGTCTTTTGATGAACTTGAAGACCAAGAAAGAAAGTTAATTCTTCCATTAAGCTCATCTAAAATTCTAATTTCATCAATACTTCAAAACTTACACACAATCTCTTATTAGTTGATCCATATATAATGTCATCAACATATATTTGAACAACCACGAGATCTTGATGTTCTTGTTTGAGGAAGAGATTTTGATCAATGGTTCCCCTTTTGTATCCATGCTGGAGAAGGAAAGATGATAGTGTTTTATACCACTTTCTTGGTGCTTCATGAAGACCATACAAGGCTTTATCAAGTTTGTATACCCTATGAGGGTAATGAGGATCTTCAAAACCAGGGGGTTGTGACACATAAACTTCTTCATCAATTTTCCCATATAGGAAGGCACACTTGATATCCATTTGATACATAATGAACTTCTTATATGATGCATAAGCTAGGAACACTCTTATGGCTTCAATTCTTGCAACTGGTGCAAAAACTTCATGATAGTCTATTCCTTCTTCTTGTGTGTATCTTTGAGCAATCAACCTTGCTTTATTTCTTACAATAATCCCTCTATCATCTAGTTTATTTTTGAAGAGCCATCTAGTTCCAATAGGATGTTTGCCTTCTAGTAAATCAACTAGAGACCACACTTTTTGCTTTCTAAATTGTTGAAGCTCTTCTTACATAGCTTCAATCCAGCTATTGTCCTTTAGAGCAGCAGTGATGTTTGGAGGAACCACTTGTGAAAGAAAAAAAGTGAAAAGACAAATGTTGGTAGTACCACTTTGGCTTCTTGTAGTTCTTTTTGCAGGATTTTCAATGATGTTATTGACTGGATGAGTCTTATGGATTCTTGTTAATGGAGTTGACTCAACTAGAATGGATGATCCTAAGTTAGTCATATCCATTGATGTAGACTGATCCAAACCAGATTAAGAGTTTAGGAAGTAGTCAAACTGTTCAACATTTGGTGTTGATTGTTCTTCCGTAGGTTGAATATCAGTAGCATCATGAGTGTCTTCCGTAGGAGCTGTAGTGGCTTCTCCGGGATCATTTTTCTCTTCTGTAGGAGTTATAAGAACTTCTTTGGATGACAAGTGAGGACTTGAAACATTTCTAATGTTTGTTGCATTCACTTGAGAGCATGGAGCAGTTGTAGGGACAACATTCACATCTTCGGATGTATAATGTATATCTGCAGATGTAGTGTCAGCAGCTGTTACTGAAGTGTTTCCATTTGATGATGTGTGAATCCTTGGAGGATCAGCAGATAATGTCACTTCATTCATATTAGGTGGAACAAATGGATAACATATGTCATTAGATCCTGCATTATTTTAATAATCATAGTTAAATGACTCTATTAGAGCATCTATATCAAACAACCATGAGGATCCTTTAACAGATTTAGTGAATACAGATTCATCAAAAGATACATTAGGAGTTTCTTCCATAATGTTATGTTATGGAATATAGATCTTATAAGATTTAAATGTTGAAGAATATCCAACAAAGAAACCATAATATGCTTTTTCTAAAAATTTTCCCAATGATTATTTTATGTTTAAAACTGATACATGACACCCAAAAACTCTAAGATATCCTATGTAAGGTTTTCTTTTAAATAAAAGCTCATAAGGAGTTTTGTTATGTTCTTTGACGATTATTGTTCTGTTTTGAACATTGCATGCAGTATTCACTGCCTCAGCCCAAAAGGTGATAGGCAATTATGAGTCAACTAGCATTTTTCTAGCTGCTTCAATAAGAGTTCTATTTCTTCATTCAGTAATTCTATTCTGTTGTGGAGTTCTTGGTGCACCAAATTGCCTTGCAATACCTTTGAACCTGCAAAAGGAATCCAAGTCAAAATTGACAAATTCAGTACCATTATCACTCCTAAAAATTTTAACTTTTACATCAAGTTGATTCTCAATCTTGATTACAAAGTCCATTAATGTTTTTGATGTTTTATTCTTTTGTTTTAAGAAAAAGACCCATGTAAATCTTATGAAATCATCATCTATCACCAAACAATATTGTCTATTTCCAATGCTCATCACATTGGTAGGACCAAACGGATCCATGTGAAGCAATTTGCAAGGTGTAGTATTAGTATTGATAGTTTTGGATTTATGAGACACTCTATGTTGTTCTCCTTTGTAACAAGAAGAACAATGAGTTGAGCAATGAAACTCTTTCTTTAGCAGTTCAATGACTAAGTCATTTTTCACCAATTTGTTCATGTTCTTCATGTTAGAATGGACAAGCCTTCTATGCCACAATTGAGACTCATCTTCTGATGACTTAGATAGGAGGCGTGTTTCATGTCTTATGAGTGAGGTGTTGTTCATGTCCAAAACATAAGTGTTTCCTTTTCTTGATGCTTTAAGAAGCACCCAATCTTCTGGAATAGAAAAACCTGGCTTAAGAATGTAATAGTTAGTGTTATCAAACAATGTGGTATAATTTTGATCACAAATTTAAGACAAACTTAGTAAATTATACTGTAAAATTTCACAATAGTTTACTTTCTCAAACTTGAGCACACCATTTGTTACCATTCCTTCACCAACAATTTTACCTCCCTTCTTATCCCCACTAAATGCCACATAAGAAGAATTTTTATGTTTGAAGTCATGGAGAAGTGAACAGTTTCCTGTCATATGCCTAGAACAACCACTATCAACATACCACTTGTTGTCAGCTCTCCAATATTGTTCCTGCATTCAGAAATAAATCAGTTAGAATTGACAACCTAAGCCTTGATGATCTTGGGTTTGCCAGCAGTGTCTAAAATAGTAACTCCTTCATGAATAAGTCTTGAAGTTTAGTGTTGCTTGATTTATTCTGAGTTGTTTTAGGTGAGGATGATTCTGTTGAAGGAGATGTTGATGAACAAGGTTCTTGTTTCTCAATTTCTTCTTTATTCAACTTATTTTTGTTGGTTTGAGGCTTTGGTTTTGATAATGAATCTTGATTATTAAACGTTTCACTATCTTTTGTTTTTGAATGATGTATATGAATTCCCTTTTCAATATTATCAAATAATGCATCATCAGCCTTTGTTTCCTTTTTAGTCAAATCCATCCTTTTATGAGGTGTTTTTGATGGCTGGAAAGTTGGTCTTTTCTTTAATGAATCTTGATTTTTCATGTCACACCATTTGCAATACATCTCATCTGATCCTTTTTTAGGATCATTTAATTACTTATTATTTGCCAACTTCTGAGGCTTTGCATCCTTTTTTAGTTTTGAAGTTGATTCTTTCTTTTCCAGTTTGTGCAGATTTTGTTTGTTTGTTGCTTAATTCCTCTTCCGTAGATTGTCTACTGAATCAGCATTAACTTCTACTGAAGAGGTTTTCTTCTTCTGTAGATCTGGTACTGAAGAAAGGTTCTTCTTCTGCTAATGATCAGCTGAAAGCCTTTTCTTTTCCTTTTCCATGGATGATTTATGTCTTTCCTCAGTAGAGACACACTTCTCATTCACTTCAGTGGAAGATTTTTGTTGCTGATTTAGTTCTTGAAGTCCATTTAATTGAGCTATTCTCTTGTAGATGGTCTTCAACATGTTTCTTTGTTTAGGAGGGTTTGGCAGCTTTGTTTCTTCAAGCCCTTTTGGAATATTTGTATCAAAAACAATATTCTTACCCTTGTTTAGTAGATCATCATAATGTTCATCAGAATTATCCAAGTCATTACACTCATCAAAGTCAAATTTTGAATCCATTTGATTAATCTTGTCTCATTTAGAAGACTCAGTTTCATTCACCTCAGATACATTGTTAATGTTTTGTTGATTAGAACTTGTTTCTATATTAGGGCTTGGCACAAAATGATTTGACAAGTTATTTGTCATTGATTCTTGCAAAGGAACATAGTTATTGTTAATAGGAGGTGCCACAACATTATATCCCAACCCAGATCTGTTCTTTGATTCAATATGAGAATTTATTAATTTCTCATATTGCTGAGATGAAAGTTGAAACTTCTTAAGTTTCACTTCAGTTGATGCATGATCAGCCATGGATTTAGTTAAGCAAGTGGTCAGATGCTCAACTTGTGCTTTTAAACTATAATTTTCAAAAACAATTTTACCTAAATTCTTTTGTAAAGAGTTAATTTTTATTTGATATAATTTATGTTCTCTTACATGAGATTCATTCAAAATCATTGTTTCTTTAACTTTATCAGCCAATTGGTGAGCATGGACTCTATATCTCTCTACTTCCTTGACACATATTGATGAACATAACCTGTCTCTGACTTCACTTTCCATGGGTGGAACTTTGTTTTCCATTTGAGCCATTAAAACTTGATTTTCTTCCAAGACTTCCTCTCATACATACTCCAGTCACAGGTTCCATCTTGAAGAATGATCAACCAAATTCTTTTGAGTTGCTTGTTCCTACTGATATATTAGTGGCTGGTGGGGATGAGTTGGCAAGTTGTGGTTGCCTGAAGGATCTTTGTGATGATGAAGCTTGTTTGGGCTGATGTTGTTGATGTTGTGTTGAGTCAGGGTTTTGCTGATTGCATCCTCTAAAGAAGTGTCCATAGAGATTGCACTTGAAACATCTTACCTTTGACTTATCAACACCAATCTGTGATGATTTACTTGCAGGAGCCAAATTCTTGTTTCTTCTTAGATATTGTTTGGCTCTATAGGGAATCATTGCCATTTGCCATTGTAGATCCATCTCCTCCAGTACATCTGGAGGTAGTTCTTCCAAGTCTTGTTGGCACATGTTGGCAGAGGTTAATGAGCTTCCTAGGTAAGCTTGATAGCTTGAACTGAAAGCTGCAAAAGCTGCTTTTTGTTCTTCAGAGTCCAGAATGAAAGTGATGGACTCTGATTGATTGTTGATTGATGGCTTTTCTGATGATGTATCTCTTTGATCATCAGTTCTTTCTTTCTCTTTTCTTGACTTACTTTGAGAAGATTTCTTAGGGGGTTTTGAAGCATAGAAACTTACTTCCTCTTCATCTTCACGCAAAGTAAAAGAGTTACCACCATCAGTGTTGGACATAAACGCACTTCCAGCACTTCTTGTTTCTTTAAAGTGATATGGTGATACATGAGTTCTCACACTCTTGTTTCTTGATTTTCTCATCCGTTTCAAGAGCCTCAACTTTAGCCACTAGAGTGTCTAAACCAACTGCTTTGAGGTCTATGGCGTTCTTGAACATGGATACAGTTTGCTTCCAACTTTCTGGTAAAGTATGGAGCATCTCTTTTGATCAATTCTTCATTTGTGTATTTCAACACCAAAATATTCATCTCTATAACAAGTTTCATGAACCTATGGAGTTGTTGCTTCTGATTTTATCACTCCCTTTATAGAGTGTATGAAGAATCTTCCACAAGGAATTTGCTGTTTTGTAATTTTCACACCTGATTAATATTTCCTATGGCAAAGCCATACTAAGCAAACTATATGCTTTAATATCAACTTTAACATTCTTAATATCATCAGGTGACAAATCTTTTGTACTTATGGGTTGATTATTGTCATTATAATCCGGCCCAAGGGTGGGTGGAATATAGGGACCTTCTGTTATTGAGACCCATAAGTCAGAATCTATAAAATTTACATGATTCCTGAACTTGATTTTCCAAGATTTAAAGTCTGCTTTTGTTTCCAACTTTGGAGGTTGGTAAGATGATCCACCAAAGTTGCTCATGATTAGTTAAGATCTAAGACTTTAACTAATGAAGTTGTTCAATAGATATGAACAATATATTGATTTTGATCAATAACAAACATCTTCTATTCAATTGATTTGAATATAGATCCAAGTTAATCGAACTATGTAATGCTGAACGACAAATCAAATATCACACAAAATCTTTGCTCAAAAACAATAGATCTAATCAGTAAAAACTGACAAATCTAAAGAATTCTGAAAAAAATTAAACACAACTAACACTGATAGATTAATCGATCTAAATCATTGAGCACTTGGCTCTGATACCACTTGTGAATCCAATGATCGCAATCAGGAATTATCAGTGTTGATTGAAGTCAAGTCAACGTTTGCAAAATCAACGTTAACTTGGTTTAATTGTTTGTATTAATTTTGATATCAATAATGATTAAAGAATACGATGAACACAATGAATGAAACACAATTAATGATCACACAAATATTCAATTCAAACGTATTTCGTTAAAAAACAAGTTAATGATTATACTTGAATAAACAATGAATGAACGAATGATATTGATTTTAGTGTTTGATGATGTGATGGCTGCTAGGGTTTTGATTTGTGTGATTTGATTTGATGTTTGGTGATTGTAATGTTGCTGCTTGGATGTTTGTCGTCAAAGCCGTCTGCTTGATTTGAAACCAAAGATCCATATTTATAAACAATAATGTTTCTATTAAAGAAACACCCGATCTCTTGGGATTTGGAATTGTTTCTGTTAAGGAATCACCGGGTCTCTTGGGATTCACATAACTGCCTTGTTGATTTGTAACACTTGTATTATTTGAATACAAGTGTTTGCACTCCGCAGGAGAATTTTCTTCCGTAGATAATTGTTCTTCCGTAGGAATCTAGTTCTTCCGAAGTAAACTTGTTCTTCCAAAGGTAAACTTGTTCTTCCAAAGGTATCTTGTCTTCCGAAGGTATATTATTCTTTCATCCTCAGAGCTGGTTGTTCATCCGTAGAAGATCTTCGGATCTATTTTACTTGTAAGAAACATATCTACGGAAGAACAAAATGTTCATCCGTAGATGTTTCTTACACTTGGTCAATTTTTTAAATTCACCAATTATAATGATATTACCTGCAAACATACATAAATCAACACACATATATATAGTTAACCTATACATTTAATGCATACATAATAAGGAATTAGAAACATTCATTATAAATATTAATTCAAGTTCTATGCCTATACAAAATGGACTAGATCTATTGATCGTAGACCTAACGGTTCTTGATCGATTTCTACTCATTCTTAACATTTGTTTTGTAGTTAGATCAATCCGGTTTCGTTCTCATTGATTGGATCGCCAATCAAGTAGGATTTCGCACTATTTGATCTGGTCTCATGCTGATTTGTTAGTACTCCGTACGTACTCGATCCTAACAGAAACTCAAAAATATCAACAGATTTGATTCATTGAGCCTGTTTTGGACTATTTGGACCAGTTGGACTAATTGAATTTATAATTTATCTAATCTACATTTAAACAAGTTAAACACACCTTGTTAAAATGGATTCACATAATTTTTTAGAACTTGGTCATACTCCAAACCCTCCCATGCTTAAACACAAATCTGAGTTTAAGCAATGGAAAATCAGATTCATGAATTACATCACAGGTTTAGATCAGGACTATTGGATCTCAATATGCAAAGGGCCACCCATTCCTGTCACATTGTTTGCTGATCAAGCTGCCATTTACAAAAACTCAAGAATACCTATTGAGTATTTGACTCTTAATGATGATGACTACAAGAAGATTAAGGTTGATCTCAAAGCTTACTCCATACTCACTCAAGCACTAAAAATGGATGTGCTGAAAAAACTTGAAAACTATGGTACTGCTAAAGCGGTATGGGATGCACTGCTGATCATGTGTGAAGGAAGCAGTGAAATTGCTGAAATTAACAAGGATAATATTGTTAATTAGTATGAAACCTTTCATCACTCCAAAGGGGAGTCCATCTCTAAACAACTGCATAGATTTGTGCTACTAGTAAATGACTTAGAGATCATGGGAGCAACTTATAAAGTCAAAGAGTTAAACAAGAAAATGCTTCACAGTCTTCCAAAAAACTGGAAACAAAATATGACAATGCCAAAAAACACTCTTGATCTTGAGATTACCACCCTTGATATAATGATTGCCAAGATAGAAGCATTGGAGCTTGATGAAAGAAGCAAAAACCTAGGTGGACCCAAAGTTATTAAAGCATATAAGTTTCATTCAGACTCTCACTCTGTGGAAAACGCATTCATTACTGAGGAGGATGATTTTCTTTCCTCAAGAGATCAAATTAAGACTACAGGATTCATTGCAGCTCCACCAACCAACAAGCCATTAACATCATCTCAATCATCAGGATTCTCTACAACTCCTTCAACTACTCCTAATGATACAAGATTAGAAGAACAAAAGGCAACTTACAATGCCTTTGTTGCTAGCTTTGAAGCTTACTTGGGAGGCAGACTCACCTTTGCACATCTGATCCCAGAAGACTTGGAAGAAATGGATCCAGATAATGTATTTGAAATGGATTTGCAGTGGCAAATGGCTATGATTGCAATGAGAGCCAAGAAGTTTTCAGAAAAGGAAGAAAGCTTAGCCATAAGGAAAATACCAAACTTGGGTATGACAAATCCAAGGTGCAGCGCTTCAACTATGGTATGACTGGCCACTTCTTTAGAGAATGTAATTCTCCCAGAAGAAACAACTGCAGGACCAGTGGGGGTCACTTACAACACAACAACACAAAGAGGAGAGTAACTAAACTTAATCAAACAATGAACTGGATTAACCATAATTAAAGACACTAAGAACACAAGTAATTAAGAGACAGAACACACGAGAAAGATACACAAGAAGATGGTTTTCAAGATTACAGTATATTGCTTTCTCAATGTTCTATTACAAGTGTTACAAAGCATAAAGGAAAGTTACAAGAACATGGGATACTTATACTACATCCTACAGCCGGCCATACTATAAAAGCCAGTTGGATACAGTTGACTAGACACAAAACAAAACCAATTATAGTCAACAGGCAGATTGCCTTTTGACTAGTGACTATGACATGCCATAGCTCACATCCTTATCTATTACAAAAAGGATAAAGTACATGAAGTAGAAAGTTACAGACTCAAGACCTCAATGTACAGTTAGCAAAAGCATGGACCTTTTCACCAACTCATGTAAGTTGGTGATTTACAGAGGTGCAGCGGAAAGGGGTCCACCTTTATGGAAAAGTACATCAGATAAAGCATGTTGTTAAAAGTCTTCGAAAGAAATCTGTCTTGAAGAGTTGAGCTTCGGGAGACTTTGTCTCTGAAGCTTCAGAAGACTTTATCTTTGGCTTAGGAAGATATTGGTCTTGGCTTTGGAAGATTTCACACTTAGAATATTTCTGTTGCATGTGTGAAACTTCCGAAGCATTCTTCTTCAGTACTTGTGTAGCATGCATGCAGAAAGACTTTGGTTGCTTTAGCCTCTATACATATTCTCTACAAACTCCCCCTAGGCTGATGCTACCAAAATACTTGAAGACTTCAGATATCAATAGTCCTCATCTGGATAATGACAAGCCCTTTCTTCATAAGATGATTAGGATCCTTCAGACTATCAAAGTATCTTCTCATGTCATAGAGATCATGCAGAGGCAACTGAAACAAGTCTTGCAAAGTGTAGACATTCTCAATGCCATATCTCTGATGACATGCCACCTTTCTGGATTTGTAGTGTATGTCCAGGACAAGATGGGTCTTTTTGATGCTAGAGAAGCTATTGGAATGGGAGACGATGGAGCATCCTATGGCTGCACATCCTCAGGATGTTCTGACTCATCCTGAGGTTCAAAAAAGGATGCAGTCTTCTTCTTCTTTGGCTTTGGTTTAGAAACCATCATTTTCTTTCTCTTTACAACTTTTAACTAAGAAGACTGGTCCGCAGTACTAGACTGATCTTCATTGTCTTTCTCAGTTGGGTCCTCCACTCTCACAGGTTTAGATTGAGAGTGAGGTTGACCCTGCTGTGGATCAGAAGACGAAGCTTGCTGAGATTCAGCTCGAGGTCCGGTTTGTGTTGTCTCTGGTTGTTCAAACTTAACCTCCACTTTAGGTGGATCTTGACTTGGAGGGGAGTGTAGGTCAATCAGCTCTCCACTCTTGATCTTCTACTTGATCACCCTGATATGCTCATCCATAGTGGATAAATACATGGGACCAAGTCTCCTTCTAGAGAATCCATACAGCTTCAAGAAGCTCACCATCCTTTGCCTGTCAGTAGACTTCTTCATATTCTTTTGGATGATGGCTCTTGACTTAGCAGCTTCTTCCCTTAGCTTTCGTTTGGTGTCTTTCTTTCCTTGACTATCTCAAGTTCAAGTTGTTTGAGATACTCAAACTTAACATAGTCATAGGATAAGGGAAGAAGTGCTTCTGCCTGATAGAGGCCTGTGGCACTCAGGTAGTTGATCATCTTGATCCTGTCTTCTTCTTTATCTACCTGAGGTTCTTGTTGAACCACATCCTCATGTGCAAGACTTTCTTGAACTGGGGAGAAAGTAGGCACATGCTTGTATAGTCTTTTCTTTCATCTATCTTCTTTGATTTGTACTAGTAGCTCTGCATCTTCTGCCTCTTTCTTCTCCCTTGACCTTTCCAGGTCAACTAGTTTATTTAGTTCCTCCAAGGAGAGAGAAATGACATTGTCTATGTCATAGTTCCTTGTCTATAGATAGTTTATCCTGACTGCCCTCAACTCATCATTCTGAGTATCTGGTCTGGGGCAGCCCTAATAGCAGACTCCATGAGTCTTGAAGACTCAGAAGAGGAACTTTCTCCCTTCAGCTTCCTTTTCCTCCCTCTCCTCCTCCTCAGTCTCCTTAGATGTCATCTTTCTTTTCCCTTTGTTACTCACATACCCTTGTGACTCAGGGTGGAGAGAGCTTTGGCCTTCATTGCTTGATGTAGCTTCTGAGCTCTGGCCAGAGAGAGGTTAAGAAGCACCTTCACCAGCATGTGTCTCAATAAGGGTATGGATCATTACAACAGTTGATGTTGATAGGACTGGGCTCTCAGATTCTGCCACTGGGCCTTCAGTCAAGGTTTCCCCTATGAAACTAATCTTAGGGTCTGCCTTAACATCCAGTTGACCGATGGCATAGCTTGATTCCTTAGTCTTCTTCTGAAGCTAAACTCTGCAATGATATTGTCTTGGATTCTTTGAGCCATTCTGTCAGCTTGTCTTGATTAGCTTGGATTGACAAGTGGCATTGTGACTAAATCCAGAATTTCATAGAAGTTCAAGGTGTGAAAGTTGAAGATCTCTTGTTGCCCTTAAACTCTAACAAGGATGAGGGCTTTTCTGTTGCTATCATACCTCCACTCAATGATGTGATTAGAAGATGGTGGAGATGACATAGCCCTTGGTATCCCTTCCTCAAACAGACTTTGTATTAAGGAGTCTATTGAGTCCATATCAATATAAACTTGAGGAAGTTGTTGAATAGGCACAATTGCAAGTGAGGATGGTGAGTCCTTAATGTCCATACTCTCTGAAGAACTCCCAGGTTCTATGGAAGTGATGACTTTCTCCCCCTTTTTGGTAGCATCATCCACTTGCATAGGTGAGCTAGGAGTTAGATCAATCACCTTCACAGGTTCTTGTGTTCCTAGTTGAGCTCCTCTTAAAGGTCTCCCAGCTAGTTGTTCCTTGAGATATGAAATCTCAAGTTGCTGATCATTGACCTTGTTTTGCAAGATAGTCACCTGAGATTCAAGGTGACTAACCTTAGAGACTAAATAGGTGCATGTTGTAGACAGTTGTTGCACCTTTAGTCTTAGATTCCCCTCATTTTCATCAGAAGAATCATTGGGGGATGAGATGATTGGACCAGAGTCCTCACTCTCACCACCAGCTTTAGGTTCTTGGCTGCTGGATTTCCTCTGCTCGCTGGCAATCTCAGTTGAGATGTAAGTGGGCTGAGTTGCCATGGTTGAGGTCTTAATGATGTAATCACTTTCAAAAGTGAGATCCTTTTCCATATGGACATCCTGAATAGGTCAGAAGAGTCCACCTTAGTAGTAGGTGACTGATGGGGGCTAGAAATAGAAGCCTCAGAAGCACTCATCTCTCTTTGAGTAGGGGAAAAGAAGAGAGAATCATGGTACTCACTGAAACCTAGATCTTCATCAGTATAGAAATCAAGGTTGGGGATTGGTTGGTTGAGATCTATAGGCTGGGGATGGTAACTATCCCCTGAAGGTTGATTACTTGAGTGTTGAGACTCAGAGTGATGGCCTAAGGCAGTTTGGCTTATGAGCTCATCAGGCTGAGCATAAGGAACTTCAGCACTGATCCTTGAAGAGATGGGAGTGGTCTCCTCCTCAGGAGAAGTGGGAGCTCCATGTAACACCCCAAATAATATCTAAGCGAGCCAAATAATAATAATGGGCTTAGACGAGATCATTTAATGAAAATAAGATGGACATGGCTTATAGACCGAGTTAACTCTTCGGGATATGTGTTTGGCAAGTTTAAGGTCCCGGGAACGCCCGGTATAAATAAACAGATAAGCATGAGCAGCTCTCATTTGCAACTCAACACTCTGGTTCTAGAGAGAGGAAGTAGAGAGAGAAAGTAGAGAGAAATGAAGATTCAAGGCTCGGTTGATCTCGAGATTGAAGATCGGTGTTCGTGGGCATCCAAAAAACAAGAAAAAACCAAGAATCCAGGTAAGAAACATAATTTAATCATTCTTTTTGATGTAAACACAGATTCTAGGGTTTGGGTTTTTTTAAAAGTGGCAAAGATTCGCCCAAAACTCACGTTTTTGAGTAAGAAAACATGTAAGAAGCTTAGATATAGCTTATTGGGGGATAAAACAAGGTTTGGATGTAAAAGATTGAAGTTTTGGGTCAAAAATGGGGTGATTCGTAATTTTCAGCCCATTCTTCGAAACTGGGTGTTCATCCAGCAAAATTATGTATTCGTCCGGCGAAACTGTGGATCTTCCTGCGAAACTATAGTTTCGCAGACATGGTTTTCCAACGAAAGTTGGGAGAAACTGGCAGCGAAGATGCTAGCGAAACTGCCAGCGAAGATGCCAGCGAAACTAGCTGCGAAACTGCCGGCAAAACTAGCAGCGAAACTGCTAATCTTGCAGCGAAATTAGCAGCAAAATTAGGCAGAAATTAACTCCCTTGAGTTTTAACTTATCTGCAGGCTGTGTAGTGCAACCCATGCTTTGAAAGCTTGATTGAGAAGTTACACATTGTGTCCAAGTGAGTTCTAGATCCCCTATTTTAAAGGTTTTGAACTAGTTTGGGGCTGGAAATGCATAATGAATATATGTTTTAGATGACCAAGATTTTAAGAGGTTTTAACGGGAAGATCGATTTTTCTATGATGAAATGTGCTATATAAAAGTGTTAAAATAAAAATTTTTCGCTCAGACCTGGCAGCACGGCCCCAGCCAGGGGCGTTGCCCCTTAGACCCCACTAGGGGCTGCTGCCCGTAGGACCCCGCTGTCAGGGGCGATTTTGGCTAACTCATAAGGGTTCATACACACAGTTAGAGTTTAGTCTTGGTGGCTGCTCCAATACGTACAATTTCCTAATTACTGTGTGTTATATAGCATGCGATCTTGGCGAACCCATAAGAGTTTACACACACAGGGGGAGTCTGTCCTAGTGACCACTCCATACGTGCGATATGGGGTCCTTGTCGCTTAACCCTAAATTAATTGCTTGGTGCTCTAGAGGGGGGGTTAAGTACATGACAAGACCTAGATAGAAGTGAAAGATTATAAATGTACGAAATGTGTGATAAGTACGAAATGTGCAATAAGTACGAAATGTGCGAAATGTGCAAAATGTATGAAATGAACGATGATGAAGATAATAATGATTACCTTGATGTATGTACGATGTATGATCACGTGCAATAGTAATGAAAATGTTTTAACGAATGGAAGGTAATGCAATGTTTTTATAAAACTAGAACTCACTCAACAACGTTGACTTTTCATGCATTTTCCAGTTGGCAGGTGAGCATTGCTGAGGATGGCGTGGGGCAGCTACTTGGCAATTTTGGATGGCATTCTTTTGTATAACGTTTTTGCATTATAATACGAACAAACTATATTTTGTAATAAATGATATATTATTTTGCAAAAGTGTTTATTTAAAGGAAATGAAATGTTTGTTTAAAGTGTTTCTGCTGCACGATTTCAGTAAAGTTAATGTAATTATATATTTTATGTGCGATGATTGACTAGCTGTGAGCGTCCCGGCAACGGGGCCTTACACTCCAGTGTCCACTTCTTCCTATATAGGTGAGTGTATAGGGACCTGCACAGACTGAATAGCCTGAGTAGGGGTTCATTTGGATTTTCTTTGGTAGGTGAGGGTGATTTGAGGCTGTTTAGGTGGAATGGAAGTAGAAGGTGTGGGTTCAACACTAGCTGGTGCTGCTAGGTTGTCAACTTGAGCAATGAGCTCTAACATTTTTGGGACTAGGGCTGTTTCTACCTAGAGAAGCCAATAGTGGGCTATCTCATTATTTTGAAGATGCCAGGCTTCATCTGTCCCAGTTTAAGAATGTTACCTATTCCCCTTAACTGTGAGCCCAGTTCACAGTTAAGAATGTACTGGACATATCTAGGGGACATGTAATATTCTAAGGAGTCCAAGTTTGCAAGAAGATTAGTATAAACAAGCTGAGAATACCTGAACTTGACCCCTTGAATCATTCCATGGACAATGAAGGAGAGATCCTCATGAATCTGGTCCCATCCACCATGCTTGTTTGATAAGCTCTAATCACATGGAGCAGGAATTTTCACTGGGATGAGACCTTCCCTTTCCAGAAGGTCTTGATAGAGAAGTCTCCCTCATAACCCATCTACTCAAAAGAATGATTTACAACTTCCTTTGGGAAGAACACCTCACCTTCTTCATCATCTAGCTGAGGATGCATGTTGATGATGGGAGGAGTGATGAAGAATTTTCTCCCCTGCACTGTGGCAGACAATGCCTTTTCCCCATCCATTACGACCTCTAGGCAGGTCTTCTAGAATTCTAGGAGATGATCCTCATAGAGTGGAGGATCAATGGTTAGGGAGGTGAAGTAATTTGACGAAGCTAAGAAACGGCAAACCTCAGAGAAATGAGGATCTTTCTCAGAGCTTAACAGAGCAACCTGATTATGTTGATTGTGTAACTGCATGGTAAAGTTCGGGTCATTTCTATGAAGAGGGTTGGCCATTGTGAGGTAGCTTAAGGATGAACAAAGAAAGAAGAAAGAAAGAAGAAAGAAATTTTAGAGAGAAATTTGGATTTTAGGTCAGGAGAAAGAAGCAGATGATAGAAAGAGGGGGAAACCGTTGGATTTATATGTGAAAAAGGATTTCAGATAAAGTTTAATAAAAGAGGATAAACTTTGAAATTTGGATGTCGGTCCCACCTCTAAGAAAGTAGTTTACTTTTTCTCAGAAAGTAGTTTTCTTGGAAGTCAAAAAGCTTCCGAAGGTAAAGTATCTTCGGAAGTTTTTAATGAAAAAGCTTCCGAAGCTAAAATGACTTCAGAAGAATTTCCTGAGAGTTTTGAAAATTTTGCTTCGGAAGAAATATTAAGACTTGAATGCTTTGTTCATAGAAGAACAAAGCTTCCAAGAGTTAATTTGCTTTGGAAGAAAATGGTCCTTGAAAACATATAAGTGTCTGAGACAAACATTTAAGCTTTGAAAGATATTTCAAAAATTTCTTCCAAAGGTAAAATGTCTTAGACAGTTATTTGTTTTGAAGGCATGATTTTCTTTCGAAGAAAAAAACATATCTTCTGAGGGATCAAAAATTTTCAAAAATCTAAGGAAAGTCTTCAAAAAGATTTTCATCCAAAAAAACAAGAGCTTATGAAAGTGATGAACTAGAAAACTTAGGACACACATATTTTAAGAAATAATAA
>BJCM01174834.1:0-10509 GCA_018326385.1 Flaveria bidentis
TTTTGACACTTTTAACCCTTCAACTTGGGTTAAATTTGCATTTCCTACTTTTATTATTCCTTTATTTTCTTTTTAAATATCCGGGTGTTACATAACTATTGCTAGCCTCGCGACGTCTTAGATCTTTGGGCTTGACAAGCCTATTTGATGCTAAAGTCGATGTATTGCCGACTCCTGATGACGTATGCTTGTTCATCATGGGAACCAAATACACTTAGCCAATCTTATATACTTGTAATCAAGTCGAGGTTTGGTTGTAACGATATGTGTTCTATAACCTTACTAACTTATAATCTATGACATGAATTGCTACTTGTAATTTTATCATATTATGTATGAAAACCTTGGAAACTCACCAACTATTTATAGTTGACCTTTTATTTTTATCATGTTTCAGGAAATCCCCAAGTTTAAAGTAGACTTTTGAAGCTTGTAATAAAACTAGGACTTGGACCTAGTTAAATAAATAAAATGTTATGTTATGTTTTGATTTATGTTTGAACTTATTTCATGTTTGAGACTTATGTTTGTATTTCCTTTTGAAACTTATAATTTTAGTATTTACATTTAAATATAGAGTTATGTGGTTGTGAACAATCTTAACCCTCACATCTCGATGTTTCCGCCATCAAGGTTGGGGTGTGACGGTAATAGTTGTAATAGAACATAGAGAAAGCAATATATACTACAATCTTGAAAATCATCTCACTGTGTATCTTGCTCTTGTGTTCTGTCTCTTACATTACTTGTGTTCTTAGTGTCTTATTGTGGTTAATCATGTTCACTGTTTGTTTAAGTTTAGTTAATCTACTCTTTGTGTTGTTGTGTTGTAAGTGAACCCCCTTCACCGGTCCTGCAGGTTAACTATAGTGTTATGGGAAATACAACCAAAAACCAAGCGAAACTATACCTAAAAACTCTAAGGGGTTAAATTAATAGCTAAGTCGATATAGGACTCACACGTTACGTTAGGGTAGTTAAACCTAAAAAATATATGTGAAAACGTCAAACCACAAACGTACAATGTGACATGTAACTTGTAAAATTTAGACCGTAACGTAAAAAGGGAAATTCAAAAAAATGAAAAATATGGGTAACGGATACTCTAAGGTGTGAAAACTTGACATGTACCGCATACAATGTAGTAAAATAAATAATAAAAGAAAGAGAGGGATAGCAATGAATACCTTATTGAATATGAGATTTGATACCTACAAAAGAGTAACTAGATTAACATGATCTTAAGATCAAGACTAAGAAAATATAAAGTTAGCAATTCATATATCTATATCTTTATACTTTATAATAATAAAAAACTCTTATATCACGTGACACCTATCTAGACCTAAGTCAAAATTTACATTGACTTAACCCTAGCCAATTGATTTTTCATTCTTCAATTTAACTATAGCCAATTCATTCTTCATTCTTCAATTTCAACATAGATTGCGCAGATCTTTCTAGAAAACCTTCAATTTGTCAATCATGGTAAGGAGTTATTGTTCTAAGTTGGAAATGTTTAGTTCCCTCTAAATTTGTGTAATTATTAATCTTTTAGTTTGGAAAATCAGAATCATAATAGGAAATCTCGAATTAGTCGGTTTGCAAATGCAAAGTGTTGAGTTGTTCTAAGATGGAAATCAAATCAACAAAAACAGTTAACTGAAACGGTTTTCAATTCATATATTTTCATATATTTTCTTCTGAAACATGGCTTTTCTCAAATAATAATATCATTTTTAAAGGGAATATGAACCATTATATATCCTTTTCAATTTTCAACCAAACCAGGATTTAAACTTTCAATTTCTATTTTAAACTAAACTTTAGAATATACGGGGTGTGTGGGCGGAGTGGTAATCGAAGAGTGGTCACCACCTTGGAACACCACTACCATCAAACTCTCCGTGCAGTGAGTGAGTATTTATCAGAGATGAGTCATCGCGTTGTATTAATGGTGATTGTGAGTGTTGGCATCTTAATAGCTATAACTTCGTTACATTTAAAAAAAATATTTAAATACTATTTCTCGTAGCCACTTTTCACAACCATTTACAATTTCACATTATTATATTTTTCACAAACTCCTTTCTGCACCTCATTATTTGTTTCACATTTTGCTAAAATAAATGATAGATTACCCTCGTTGTTCCTTCCACCTGTTGTTGATGTTGCTGATGATGTATTTTCTCAGATGATACTAGCGTATTTATTAAGTTTTATTTATTTAATGTCACTTTTAGGGTTTAGTTTAATTAATTTTGTTAGGATCGTGTGTTGAACGAAATACTAACTGATAAATGGGTATACCGAATCAAATAGTGTGGAATCCTATTTGATTGGTGATCCAATCAGTGAGAACACATGTAGAAACAATTATGGATTGAATCTAAACGTTAAGAACGATTTGGAATCGATCTAGTGCGATCTATGAACATGGAACAGGTTCTTAGAGGTCTTTGGACAGCTAGGGTACGTATGTAGTCGAAGTGTTCTAAATTCTTACGTTTTCCACGAATTAAGTGGTATTTATAGGTTAGGGTTTCTCATTCGGGCGACTGAACCATTGGCATGGTTCAGTCGTGCGACTGAGCCATGCGGTTAATCCATTCGTACGACTGAGTGTTCAGTCGTGCGATTGAGTCAATCTTATGTTACACTCGTGCGACTGATCCAGTCTCCTGGTTCAGTCGTGCGACTGAGTCATTAGCATGAAGTTGTTCATGCGTATGGTCCATTAGCATGGGCCATTCGCATGAGAACTTCATATTACTAAGTTTGAATATATTTATTAATCACTATATTATTAAAATTAGTTCAAACAACCACAAACATATATAGTCAATTCAATAAGCGTTAAACTACCAATTAATAAAATAATAAACATTATAAGCACAACCAAATATTTGTATTTAATTAAATACCCAATCTATTACATATGTGTAAGACAATAAAGACATATTACATTAAACTCAGAAACTAGATACACATGTATCTATAAACTTTAATATTTTATTTCTTTTTAAATAAAAATAAAAGAGAATAAATGAGCGCCCAACAGGTGAAGTGTTGCTAATGATGGAGTGAAATAAAAAAAGTTAGAAGATGGAGATGACATAACAGTACATGATTGTAGCCTCCCATTCACCATGGGTGGAACTCCTCTTATACCATTATTATTTTGTTAATTTGAGTGATTTATGTTTTTGTTTATGAAAACATGAATGAATTTGTGATATAGCTTTTTGTTGATGAAAGCATGGAACTTATTTGTGTTCAGGGTTATACGTGTAAGAGAAAATTCCAAATATTGATTATATTGCTAATATAGTCTCTATATTATAAAAATTAAAATTTTAATCCAAATTTTTGTGAGATAGTTGTAACTTTAGTACGCATCATGGCCATTAGCTTTTAATGAATGTGATGACTAAACTATCAATTCTTAAACAACAGGGATCATTTTTTATTAAAATTAAAATTAAATTAAAATTAAACAAAAACAAATAAGCCTCCGGTTGATTTACTGTCATTATCCCCATAAAGTTTCGAAGCCTCACCACCATCATTAGGTCATCATCTTCAACTAATTCAACAACCACTCAAATTAAGGCCGGAACTACAACTACGGGAACGAAGTCAAGTGACCCATTGATTTTTGACTGGGTAGTGTACTATGTAATACCGAAAAATTACGTGAACTCATAGTTTTTCAGAAGATAAAGCACTAATATTATTAAGTTCAGAATATAACAACTAATTGTCCCATAGTAGCATGTGCGCTCACATGTTTCTCGCGTCCCTTAGGTCTCAAGTTTGATCCTTACAAAAGTTTTTTTAAACTCTTTTTAACAGCTAAAATTACCTTTTTACCCTTGAGTAGCATGGGTGCTCACATGTTGAGCCGTATTAAGTAAACGAGGTGGAGCAATCAAACTATAAACCGACCTCAAATCCCAATTCTCCATTGAAGACAGAACGATCAAGAATCGACCAGCTTGGTGGCCTCGTGGGGTCATCTACGAGAGTCACCATAAAAGGACAATTGTTAGTGGCTCGAGCGAAGACGACGGACATTGGTTGCCACATGTAAGACGAGGTTAAAATAATCATTGTTTTTCAAATTAATACTTTAACAACATCTTTAGAGTTGTTGAGTCAGGTGGTTTTTTCAGCAATAATTTTCCTTCTGACGGTGTTGGGGTGCCGTCTCGGCTGAGAAACAAATAAATTTGTGAGCGCGATTAAGATAACACTTATCCTCCGAATCAGGGTTGTATCTGTGGTCGTGGTTATCGGAACCAATAGTAGCTGGTGTTTGTCGTTGACTAGCTATTAAAGATGACCAATGGCTTCGAGTTTTCTTGGAGTGGACGAGAGAAAATCATATGGGACTTATTTATTTTCTTGGAGATGATGAGAGCAAATCAAATGTCACTTATTTATTTAATTCCAAGTTTGGTTTACTTTAAATAAAACTAGCCCCTATGGTTTGTTAATTGCAAGTTTAATCCCTGTATTCGTTTAAAAAGAATTGAACAAGTATTAACGGTGGGGACAAAACTTGCACTTATCTTATAAAATTTTGGATTAAATTTGTAATTTTAAGACTAAATTTGCAAAATAAAAATGAAATTATGGGAACTATCTGTACAATTTTGTCTAACTGTAATGAAGCATATATGAAACTGAAATATGTTTTTCTTGATTTTGAATTGAGTTTTAACCTAAAAATTTTAATAACGGAATTTATTAAATTACTTGAGCATATGTTAATAGTTGTATCTATTAAGGATTTTTCAAATTTAGGATCTAGTTTTGCTTAGAAAAATTATACTGTAAAATTGATTTGGACAAACTGATTATACAACCAATAATTATAGGCTAATCATAAACGGAACTAGAACACTCAAATGTGTGTCGGTAAATATTGCGAACTATAAAGATTTGTCAGATTTAAGTATTCACATATTTCTCGAATTTTTTTACAATTATAAATTTACACATATACACAAAAGAACATAATATTCTATAAATATAATAAAATTATTTTAACAAAAAATATGATTATGGTCTGTCTTGATGTGTTAACGTATGTTATCACAATAAATAAATGTTAACATTCGTTCTATTTCCTATACATACATACATACACACAATATATATATATATACATATATATATATATACATATATATATATATATATATACATATATATATATATATTGGGGTCGGTTACTATACAAAATCTATAAATCTTGTGAAATGTACGAAGCAATCAAGGTCGTTCTTTTTAAATTATCAATGCCTAATATACAATGCGTGATAAATCCACCCCATTTTCAATAAAAGAGTACGCTAGTAATTTCATGCTTATTATTAACACAATCCTAGTAGAGATTGTGTAATCTTACAATCCCATATTTTAGGGCTCTTTAAACGCCTCACACCTACGTCATAATAAAAAAGGTTCAGATAATCAATTTGTGTGATTATTAACACATGGTAGAGTGTAAACACTCAACGAAAACCAATTACAGATGTCGAACACTCCGAAACCTAATATTTTTCAAGAAAACATAAAGCAACAATGATGAAGAAATTTCAAAAGAAGGCTAATGCAAGTAGTTCAATCTTATTATATAACATGATTATTAGACTTTGACAACCTTCTTACAACAGCCAAAAAAACCTAACATTAAGTTTATGCGGTAAACTCATCTAACTACCCATACCAAATACACTTAATAACCTCCCTATATAACTTAGTGTCATCTTATAAACAAATCACATTTCTACTTAAGAAAACAAAAAGACAATAAAAATGTCTATTGATCAAGATTCAATTAAAGAAGTCTTGAGGATGCAAAGGTCCGAACAACTGGATTCAGACGTAGTAACCTCCTTACACTTACTGGTGGTTAAACAACATGTTTTGGAACAAAGTTCCAGAAATTTAATGGCATACAAAGAGATCCCGAAAGAGCTAGATTCCGAATTCAAAGCCAAGACCATCGCCCATCTAGAAGTACAAGTACAGTCTAATAAACATTTTTTGTGAGATTGTTAATGGTACATGTAAAACCTTCTATCGAACATGGATTACATGAAAAAAGGTTTGATGTCATCCTGAAGAAGTAAGCTTTTGATGGTGTAGGTGATGGTGGTGAAAGTGATGGTAGTGGAGGTGATGCGGGTGATGGAGGTGAATTATGTAATTCTTATTTTGGGTGGTTATTACGTTTTAATGAAAATAAAAACTTTAAGCATCTATGTTTTTTTTATTTTGAGTTTCTTACATTATTTTTAACTTTAATCATAAACTTTAACATTATCAAGCACACACTGTAAATAACGTAATCGTTTAATCATAATTAATCAACTATCAAATGTAATAATGCTAAAGTCATAAATGTTATATTATAACAAAGCAAATATTTTGTAGTATAATAACACAATAGGTTAATAATAATAACACAAAGGTTTTATGAAAATAACGCTAATGAGTCATATAATGACGCAAAAGTTTACATTAATAACGAAATAATTTCTTTAATGTGTCCCACTCCTTTCTTGTTGTCTTGCTCCACCAGTACACGTTCTCCTATCATGTCCACTTCCATCACAAATATGACACGCCTTGTGTCTCTTCAAAGCACGAGTAATTCATTTTTCTTTCTTTGATTTGATATTTTTGTGAGTTCAACAACCTTTATTTTTAATCCCACTAGGTACCCATATCGTAGCATCTATTGGTTGATTAAAACCAACAACAGAGGCATACTTGTTTTTCTTTTGACAATCTTCATCAGCCTATAACTTCATTCATTCGATGCCACACCATCAAAATCCATGTGTAGGGTTTTACCGCGAGGCTTGTAAACAAACAAGGATACACATCATTAGTTACTCTAAACGACTCTATATGTAACATTTAAAACTAAACTCAGAGTTTAAAACTTTAAAGCATTGCGAAAGCGTTTAGTAAATATTTCAAACCCAAAGTATTAAAATGTAAAATTGTAACTGTTTGGCCCCGTTCCCAGAAGCCTCACAGTTGGTTAATCATAGCACAAAATCAGTTTAATAACAAAAACATTGCAGCGGAAATAATTAGACAACCATTTAAAACTTAGAAACCATATTGAATTCATACATTTGTCCTTTAATTGTAAACAAAACATAGTACTTGTTCTTAAATTACAATAAAAGATTTCATAAACAGGAATGTCATCCATTGCTCCCCAAGTAGCTCCGTGGTGCCATCCTCAGCATCAGTATTTACCTGCTAACAATTATGCATAAAAGTGAGCTTTGCTGAGTGAGTTTTAGTTTTAGGTAAATAAGAAAATATAACTTTATCCTTCATATAATGACCACACATACATAATACATAACATTTTCATCTTAATAAGCATGTTCATTATCTTTCATTCTTTCATATCTTTCACTTCATCATAAACGAGATTACACAAAGCAAGAACTCCATGTTGATCGACAACGAATGTCGATCCCTGTCAGTACACGTCATCATGGTAGCTAACCCCCAACAGTTGATCCACACTGCAAGGCACATAGCCCGCTCATGAATACGGATCAATCATCATACATCAGACTCACATAAGTGAAGTCTATCATAGTTCTTGCAAGACCTTTAATCATCAAACGGGCCCGGGAGTAACATTCATTAAGTTTCACTTTTCATTAACATCATCTTCCACTTTAATACATATAATACTTAACTTATTATGTACACAACATGCCAAGTACTAGTCATCATAAAACATAAGCGACCCTCCACGGGACAGCGGGGTTCAGGGGCGGTAGCCCCTGACAGCGGGGTCCTAGGGGCAACGCCCCTGGCTGCGGCCGAGCTGCAAGGTCAGTGCGAAATTTTTTTATTTTTAAGTATTTTACACATTTCCTTATAAGAAAATCGATATTCCCGTTAAAACCTCATAAAAACTCGGTCATTTAAAAACGAATATTTAGTATGCATAATAACCCCAAAAATGGAAAAACTTACAAATAAGGGGATCTACAACTCACCTGGATACCGAGACTAACTTCTAAACTAAGCTTACAAGGCTAGGATCACACTATACAGCCTGTAGATAATGTGACACTTAAAGGGGTTAATTTCTGCCTAAATTCGCCGTTAATTTCGCTGCCAGAAAAGTAGTTTCGCTGGCAGTTTCGCTAACAGTTTCGCTGCCAGTTTCGCTAACAATTTCACTGCCAGTTTCGCAAGGCAGTTTTGCCCCAACTTTCGTTGGAATTCCATGGCTGAGAAATTATTTGCGAAACTATAGTTTCGCAGAATATCCACAGTTTCTCAGCTTGAATATGCAATTTCGCTAGATGCTTACACAGTTTCGCAGATCGCATAAAAATTACGAACCAACACGTTTTTAACCCAAAATCACAACTTTTTACGTCCAATCTCTTAGTTAATTATCCATGAGGCTATATCTAAGCTTTTTACATCTTTCCATACGTAAAAATGTGACCTTTATGCGATTTTTTGCAACTTTTCAAAACCCAAAACCCTAGAATCCGGGTTTGATCTACAGAAGGGTTTAGAGGCCAATTATTACCTTGATTTGTTGCTCCTTTCTTATGGTTTGATGCTCAATCGTTCAGATCTTCAATCCCTTAACCTTTGAAGCTTCAAATCTTGAGTTTTCTTCACGTTCTCTCTACTTTCTCTCTCTATGATTTTTGGTGGTTAAGGTTCAAGTGTGTAAGATGGTGGCTGATTAGGTGGGTTTGAAGGTTGATTATGGGCCCTAAATCACTTAGGCTCTTGCCCATAAGCCTAATTAGCCCATAAGCCTAATTAGCCCATAACCCAATTCCTTCCTTTATTAAATACCCACAAATTAAGCCCATTATCCTCGATGACTCGTTTTGACTTTTCGGGGTGTTATAGTAACACCCGATTATTTATAAAAAGGAAGAATAAAATGAATAAAAAGAAAGAAAATATATTTTACCCAAGTTAAGGGGTAAAAAGTGTCAAAAAGGACAAGATTTGAAAAAGTTGATGTAAAAGGTGATGACCGCCCATGACTCTCTCTACACCCACAAAATTCGGATTTTAGAGAGAGAGAAAGTGAAAAGAGCAGAAAGCTCTCGGGTTTTGAAGAAGAACAAGTGAAAAAGTCAAATTCAAGGTAAGAATTCATGTATTTAAGATGTTCTTAACTGGTTTCATCCTCGGTTGTGTGCTTATGTATGTTGTGTGTGTTCGGTTGTATGTTTTTATTGGGTTTCTAGGTGAGAACTTGTAGCAATCGGGCTTTGAGGAAGTCTTACCTGAAGAGGCTGCTAAGGTGAGTTCTAGAACCCCTCTTTTATATGTTTTAACTGATTTTGGGGCTGGAAATGCATGTACGAACTTTTTATAAAAGTTGGGTTTCATACCCGTATGTATGTATGTGTGTATGTTGCGGATGGGGTTTGATTTTAGGCTATTTTTATGTTTGTTGATATTATGGTTGTGTCTCTAAGGCTTAGAATGTAAGATTTAAGCTTAGAATATTAATTTAGTCAACATGTAATATAAGTTGGGGAGACTGTAATATCTCGTATTTTTGTTAACTAATAGTTAGTTTTGTTTATTCTTGTAAGGGCTGTTGTTGTCAATCTTGAAACTTATGATTATCTTTTGATTTTCATTAAATTAATGTATGAAAGTTAAAATTTTAATATTAAAGTGTACAATAGTAATAATTACAATAATATAATTAATAATAATAGAACCAATAAAAAGTTATAATAATTATATTACTCATAATAAGAACTAAGATAGTAATACTAATAATAATAATAATAATAATAATAATAATAATAATAATGATGATAATAATAAGTTATAAGAGTAAACAAGTCAAGAATTAAGTTTAGGGGGTTGTTTTTTAACTTTAAAACTTTAAAAGAAAGTTTTATGCATAAAATAACAAAATAAAAACCTAAGGGACTAAATTGTAAATTTTTAAACCCAACCCAATTGTTTCCTCTTTCACCACGGTTTTCCGGCCAAAACATTTGGCCTAGCTCCAGCGACATTACAAACCGGGAACAACGTCTGATTCATGACCTCAAATTACTTCAACCAGTTTGCAAACACGAATCGAACACGTTTATGATTCAACCAGTGTTTTAAATGAAATGAATGGTTTTTGATAAATCGTTTCCGCTGCTTAAGTTTGTATAACTGAAATATTTAATATTTTAATTGCTGTGATTGACCAACTGTGAGGTTTCCGGGGATGGGGCCTTACAAGTTGGTATCAGAGCCAACTTTAAGAGAATTGGGTTAAGTAAAACTTTTAAAACCTAAACTTAAACTAAAAATGGGACAAATGGAGGGATGTCAGCCCGAGTAGCTACGTGCCATCAGGTATGTCTTTTCCTAATGTTAACCGGTATTATGTGCGCATGCTATTTGATTATGTGCTCTTAGTAGATTTAGATATTGATTAAGTCAGGATAGGAGATGCTT
>BJCM01175357.1:838-15557 GCA_018326385.1 Flaveria bidentis
TACAACAACAATCTAACATCAAAACATCACCATGAACACATCCATAACATCAATTCATCAACAATTCAACATTACATGCAAAATAAAGTTACTATTCTTAGTAACCTATGAACAATGCATCAAAATCCAAACTTTCTTACAAGATCAATGTATCCTAACATTCATACAACCTACTAATCATCATACATTCATCAAACAACCATCAATCATCCATAATTTCATCCAATTTCGAACTAGGGTTTAGCCTAGCATCAAAACTTATGATCAATCCACTAAAAACATACAATTCATGCATAATCCACGTTAAACAACATGTATACTATCTATAACATACTAACATCATCAAACAACATCAATTTCGACCCCATGAAGATCAATTTCGCACACAAGTCTCGGCCATAACAAAAATCTCACGAAAACTTGAAAAATCCAACCTTTAAACGTGTAGTTGCTTGCAATTGATGATTCCCATGTGATATATGCCTTGTAATCGAACGAAATCGTGGTTTACTTGCTGGATTGTGGTGGATTTCGAAGTGGGAGAGGAGAGGAAGAGGGTCGCTGCCGATCTTGGTGGTTTCTAGGGTTTTGTTTATTTTATTTAATTTAATTTTACATATTTACCATTTAAACCCTTGTGTTTTGTATTTTATAAAAAGGCACTCTTTTAAACACTTTTTAAATGGTTTTTAACTAAAATAATAAACATATAAACTCATGGTAACAATTATATATTTTTATCTTTACAAAACACAAACATATGAAATAAATAGACACGTTTCCACGTTACGCGATAAAATTTCTTAATTAACATTTAAAACATGTAACCACATAAACATAACACCATAATCACATTGTCAATTAGATTATCATCAATTTAACATTATTAATTATTATTAGGTCACCAACGTTAAACGACAACTAGTGTGTGCTCACGACACGTGTATGCAAGACTTAACGCAACTAACGGAGTTTGATAATGGAAATTTACCGGATGTCACATATAGGAAGAACTTTTTGATTCCTTTTGGAGACATGAATGATCGGTATGGGGTCGATAGGAAAATCCTACTCGTTAAGATAAGTGCATTGTTTGAAATACTAGATTCAATTGTGATTAATTTTATAGAACGAGAAAAGTTTGATAGAAAGACATCCAAAATGATTATTAAGGAGCTTTTATGAGAATTGGATATTGAGTTTTAATTTTTTCAGAAAATTAAGGATAAGATTATTTAAAGTTACAATGAGATCTTTCGAGTGTAAATATTCTGTTCACAAGCCCAAGCGATTACGTTGACTTATCAAAGTATTAGGTCAACCATAACCTTAATGAAGAAACGTGTACCTATAAGCAGACACTCACCCCAAGGGTTCCCTATCAAGGTAAATGGATCCATCAGTTTAAGTGGATTTATATGAATACCTTTCCTAAACTGAACACCCCGAGATATAGGCATCTAACTCTTCCAGTATTGCATGTGTTCAGTTATAGGACTCAGACTTTGACGGAATTTAAAAATCATAAGTAAGAATTCAAAATCTGAAATTTGAAAATCCTTTTGATTTAGGCATAATGCCTTAGAATATAAATTGATACTTGTGTGTGCATCAGTTGTGATTAATGCATAAGAATAATCATGTAAGACATGCCATATTAAATCCTATCTAAGCATATAGGATACATGAGAGGACTCAGGTACTTTGTTATAGCATAGATAAAGTCCTATCTAAGCATATAAGATACATGATGTACTTAGTTATAGTCTAGGTCATTTCATTTCTAATAACCTAATTCTCTATAACCAAGGCTCTGATACCAATCTATCACACCCCGGCTAAAGTAGAAACACTAAGGCGTGATGAAATTGAATCATAACACAAGGCTAAAGAATGCTAAAGGAAATTAATTATTAAAATCGAATAGTTGGTTACATCCAATTCCAATAACAAATAAACCAAACAAGTAAACAAGTCTTTATTTTATTCAAAGTCTAACTAGGTCCAACTAAAGCTTATTTTTGAATCCTAGCGTAAGCAAAGCGATGAACATAGTTTCCATTACCTGCAAACATGCTAAAATATGTCAACTAAAATGTTGGTGAGGACATAGGTTTAGAAGTATACATATAGTACATAACAATGTACAAACCAATGCACAATTTTCCAAATACAAGTAAGCAAACTATTATAAATGAGTCCACAACCAACTCTAGTGATCGAATGCCCTCCCGTCTAACCCCCTAACACAAGAGGTCATACTAATAGTATGCTTGTCTAGAATACAGTTATTGAACACCCAGCTCCTTTCAAGTCAAAAAGAACATGTCGACTCAAAGGATGCTCAATATTTATTGGCATGCATCAACCCGAGTATTGAATGGGCTTGTTAGGCCAATAGATCTATTTACTTAATCCCGTGGCTTCCCAAAAGTTAGTGGTTGTGTAGACTTTAGCATATAGAGGGACTATATAGTAAAAAATATCATTGAATATAGCAACATGTATATTAGTTTAATTTTACAAGTATATGAAAGTTGTCATTTAGTTTGCAAAAGACAGGTTTACTTTAGAATTTGAATTCCCAGTTTGATATAGAGAACATGTTTCAACCTCCAAATACAAAAAATTGAGCTATGAACTCGCCTGTAAAGTAGGCGGGTTGATCTTGCAAATTATAGTAACTTGGAGTGAGGATTGCCCTAAATAAGTTTAGTTAGTTTGTTTATTATATATATCGATAATTAAGGGGTTGTTATTGTAAAAGCTCAAGAATGGTTTCCGTATACTAGATATGTGTCATTTTAGAGTACCACATCCAACAAAAGGATTCCCAAGAAAGAGTTGGTGGATTTTCATCACTTAAGTACCCCGTCTTTCCTTAGCTAGAAACCTTTTGTTTGCCATATAACTACATACTGGGTGAAATGATTCTAGATATATACTAGACCAAATCAAATGTGTGTTTACTCTTTTATAAAGTATAAGGAACAAGTGTAAAAGTTTAGCAAGGATGGAAATAAACAAGTTGTATAAGATAGGGTCACAACTGAAAATATGAAGAATTTTTCTACAAACATGATTCAAGTTGATAGATAATCATAAAAATCATTAAAATTTGGATTTTTATTTTTTAAAACATTTTTATATAACTTATTATATAATAAAAATCGTTGTTTTACATTATATTCATGAAAATATTGGAATGTTGCAAATTTTAAGGTTTTGATAGCTTTGGACAGATTCACGCACTAAACTTGAATGATCTGTTTGAAGAATCAAATCAAGGATTTAGAATACTTTCTTGATATGGTTAGAAAGATAAGCCTTTAATTTAATTTTGAAAAAAAAATCATAAAAAAAGATTTGTTATGAGAGAGATATGACTGTCCGAAGTTGGCTCTATGAATCTGTCAAAATCCGAGAATTTATGTTTGATGAGTTTAAGCAAAGTTTTGATGATTTCATATTTATTTGATGCTTTAATACATATTAGATCTATGATTATTATACAAGAATATTATTTAATCATAGATTCAATCTAGTTATAATTTATTTTGATAAAAACACAATTGGAAAGGTATGAACACAAAGAACACGAAGAACATAAAAACTTACTCGATAGGAAAAACTTCTTGGATCTTCAAGAGAGGTGATATGCGTTTATATATGACTCTATAAAAGCAATACATCTATATTTTTGTTTAAAATAATGAGAATAAGACCCTTTATTTATTGTTGAAAAATTAAAGTTTTAGATTTCAATTATGATAGACTTTTCTTATTATTCTATCAATAAATTCATATTTTTAAGGGATATAGGATGTGAACGAATTTTTGTAGATAATTATAAGTTATGATTGATTTAGTTTATTAATTATTATATTTTGGATAATTACTAATTAAGTATATTATAATATATTAAATATATATCCCTTAAAATGATTAAAATAATAAAATTATGTATATATATAACTTTGAAATTATCCATATATATATATATATATATATATATATATATATATATATAGCATGTAATATAGAAATTTTAACATTGAAATTATCCATATATATATATATATATATCAATTTTATTACTAGGTTAGTATCTCGTGTATTACACGAGTTGAGTAAATACAATAATAAATAATTAGTAATAAATATATATAAATTATAAAACATTGTTTGAAGATAAAATATTATTATAATTGCATATGAATAATTATTTCAAGTAATAAACAATAGATAGGTTATAACAGATAGATATATAGATAAATAGATAGTCTAGTTAAATAAATTATAATTAGTAATAAATATAAAGAGTTACATTACGATATTTTTATATAATATATGTATAAAATTATATATACGTACTTGTTCAAAAGATAAAATAATTATACTATTTTTAAATCATTTATCTAAATAGTTTCAATTTTACATATTTATTTTAAGATTTTATTATAAAAATTTATTGTTTATAAAAATATAATTTATTAAAAACTCAAGTTTCTAATTATTCTAGTTGATTTAATAAAACTACTTTTAGAAAATTCTATTTTTTATAATTATTTTAAAAAAAGACTAAGTTAAAATATTTTGTTTCAAATGGTTTAATGTTTTAGAAAATATATGAATTTAAATTTTTTAATAAATTTTGTTTTTGAAAACATAGTTTAATTTTAAAAGAGAGAGAAAAATATATCAATTGATCAAATTAGTTTTTATGAAAAGAGATAAATTGTTTGAGTTTTAAAATTACTTTAATACCCTTTTGAAGGGAAAAGAAAATGAGGATGCTTAGAAAAATGACAAGTATCAAAAATATGTTTTAAGAATATGACAAGTGTCAAAAACACCTTCTTTTATTAATATCTATAGATTATAAGACTTAATATAATTAATTAAATCTTTATCCTTTTTAACAAAAGTTACATATGTAACCCTACTTTTGCCCTTATATTTATGTGTTTCACTTATGTAGTAATTTAGCATTATCTTAGACTTTGATAAATTTTAGGGCAATTCCAAGTTACTATTTCTAGCAAGGTCAAATATTTACACACATGTTATTATAGAATTACATTAGCATGTAATAGTATCACAATGAATAATAATGAATGGAATACAAAATAGTTTCCCAGAAATATTTTTTTATTCAACCAATGGTTACGTTGAATTACTAGAATCATAAAAGAATTAAGCATGAAAAATCAAGGTTATTACAGCTCGTGTTATCGCTATTGGTAAAAGAGCTAAGGATTTGTTAGGACTCACACATAAAAATGTATATGGTCCATTCAGATAAATAGGTAGAAATGAAGAAAGGTACTTTGTTACATTTTACAAATGATTTTAGTAGATAGGGTTATGTTTATCTTATGAAGCATAAACATGAAATGTTTAAAATGATCAAATATTACTAAAATTGTTCAGTCATGCGGATGATGTATGCGATTGAAGTGTGCGATTGAAGTGTGCGAATGAATTCAATCGTGCGATTGGATTCAGTCGTACGTATGGAGTGTGCGATTGGAGACAAGAGAATGGGGTTGTTCAGTCGTACGAATGAGTGAGCGACTGAGTTCAATCGTGCGAATGGGCTGTGCGATTGAGCCAATCGTTCGACTGAAGGCTGCTGTTTTTGCAAAATCGAAGGTTTTTGACACTTTGACACAAAAACATGATTTCAAGAACCCTAATCTGTCGTATGCCAAAAAACATAAACTTTGAGACCTGGAGACGTCGAAAACACTATTTTACTCAAAAAGGTGACTTCTTTGAATGAAGAACGTGATTTTTACACCAAAACTAATTTACGCAAAATCAAGAGCCAAAGCTCTCATACCACTTGTTAGGACCGTGTACGTACGGAGTACTAACTAATTATACGTGAATCCAGATCAAATAGTGCGGAATCCTACTTGATTGGCGATCCAATCAGTGAGAACGCAATCCCGGTCAATCTAACGATTAATGAAACGTTAAAAATGAGTAGAAAAAGATCAGATGCGAACTATAAACTTGGAATAGGCTTTCTGGACGCTCTGGCCGTCTAGGTTATGAGTATGTGTCAAAAGTTACGTTTTTCCACGAATTATGTGGTATTTATAGGTTTGCAGTCTTCATTCGTGCGACTGAATCATTAGCATGGTTCAGTCATGTGACTGACTCATGCGACTGATTCATATGCACGACTGAAAGTTCAGTCGTGCGACTGAGTCAATCTCATGTCTCACTCGTACGACTGATTCAGTCGTCTGGTTCAATCGTGCGACTGGTTCATTAGCATGATGTATTCATGCGTATGGTCCATTAGCATGAATCATCATATAACAACTTCAAACCTATATAATAAGTTTATCTATATGAATAAAATATAAGTAAACATCAAAGCACAAATCATATATTATTACATTGTTTCATTACACATATGTAAGCCATGACAGACTTTTAAATTAAGCACATAAACTAAGGATATATGTATCAACAAAAATTAAGTACGAAACTAGCTAGGTAAAACAACTAAGTTACTTCTGTCACACCTTGAAAATCCACATGCAGAGTTTTACCACGAGGCGTGTGAACAAACCAATATCAAAGTCACTAGTTACTCAAAACGACACTATATGCCACATTTAAAAATAAAACCAATCAAAGTTCAAACTTTAAAACTATACGGAAGCATTTTGTCAATAAGACAAACCCAAAGTCTATAAATGCAACATTGGCAAAACACGCGCCAACACAATATTTAAAGCTCATAAATAAAATCCAAGTGTTATGACTTGAAATAAAGTCTTAGAATGCATGTTGGACCCGTGATGTGTTCCTAATGGCAACCTGAGTTAACGATTTGAGAATAGTATACTAAAAATGTCAATGCAATGGTTGGTGAGTTCAATAGTTTGCGTTAAACATAAACAATAATAATTGTAAAACATAAGAAGTGCATTGAAATATATAGCTAGTCTATATTCAGAAGTAATAACCATAGTGACTTCACAATCTAAGTTTATTGTTTTGCGTTTAGGAGGTCTTGATGATGTTTGTGACGATGTTTGTGTTTAGGACAATATTGCACCCGTTTGACCTCGAGTCACACAGGTGAGGCTTGTTAAACCTTGTTGTACTACCCAAGATTTTCCGCTAGTTACCATTATTAACGATCCAAAAGTGTGAGGACTTTCAAGGTATAATGCACTATGTTAAAACTATGCACAACTTATTATAATAAACCGTTTGTAACAAGTATGCTATCTCCCCCAAAAGAGAGTGTATACAAAGTGTGCGGCAAGAACTCACCTAATGCGCAACGAACAATAACAAAGGAAAGTGACGATGGATGAAAAGACAACCCTTCAAATGTTACCTAGAACACACAAGCACATGAGTACGTGTGCAAAGAAAGCGTGAAAACTCTAAGTTAACCTAGTAGACCCGTTTGACCCGTTGGTGACATACTAGTTGAGATATCGTTTAATCTAACGTAACAACATAGTATACATGAACATCATACAAGTCATTCACGTGTATCATATCATCAACCCAAGTTCTACCTAGATCATCACACAACATTAGATTACCATATAACTCAAGAAAATCTCAACAATCAATATGTTCAACACAAATATAAATACATCACAACCAATAATTCATACGTGAAGTCTAATCATGCACTACATGCCATGTGAAGCCACTCATGACTTCACGTCCTAAACCCTACTAACCCTACTATGTAGGGGCCTCAGATTTGCACACGTGTATGACAATCATAATCACATTCATCAACAAGGTTCATTCCAACCAACATACACAATAATGACCAATTCCAATCCCAAATATGATTTCCCAATCACTAACAACAATTCAACATCATGTATGATCATCAATACTTAAACTCCTTACATGATCAATCAAGCCTCACAACAACTCAATTAACACATTCCACCAGATTAAACATCATCTATGGACATTCCAACATGATCCTAACATCATAAACATACCCAAATCATCATATCTAAGTTTCTAAAAAAATAAAGTTTATCATAAACCTTTACAATAAGTCACCCAACAAATGCAATATATATAACACGTTGTCGTGTTATCACGTAAAATTCATAATAAATATTTAAAATTCTATAAATTCATGAATCACATAATCACAACTAATAGTCAACATTATTAATGAGATTATTATTGTTTATTGTAGATTATCATTATTAAGTCACCAACGTTGAACAAAAACTACTGCGTGGACACGAGTATGCAAGACCTAAAGAAACTAACGGAGTCTGGTGATCGGAAATTACCAGATGTCACATTATCCCCATGTTGATAGAATTTTCATCCTGAAAATTATATTACATGGTTGTGCTACATCCCTGGTTTACTGCATTGGCATAAAAAAATCGAGTGAGTTGTCACATCATTCCCATGTTGAAAGAAATTCTGTCCCGAAATTTAATCAGTACCTTCCCCCGTTGTTGTTGTCGTTTCTAACATATGAGGATACTTTTACTTCATCTGATCCTCGCGTTCCCACGTGAATTCCGGTCAACCTTTTGAGTTTCAACAAACTTTGATTATAGGTATCTTACTTTGCTTAAGAGTCTTCACCGTCGGTCCATTACCTCAACCAGTTCTTCAGCAAAGCTTAGTTAATCATCTACTTGTACTTCCTCGAGTGTTACAACCAGTGTCTCGTCAGACAAACATTTTTTCAAATTTGAGATGTGAAATACATTATGAACACCACTCAGTGAATTAGGCAGATCCAATCAATACGCCAACGGACCTATTCTTTCCAGAATCTCAAATGGTCCAACGTATCTTGGATTAAGCTTGCCTCTTTTGCCAAACCGAATCACATCTTTCCATGGTGAAACTTTCAGCAAATATTTGTCACCATCTTGAAACTCCAAGGGTTTCCTTCACTTGTCCGCATAACTCTTCTGTCTGTCTCGCGATGCAGCCATACGGTTCTGTATCTTTACTATCTTCTTATTAGTGTCGTGTACTAACTCAAGAGCAGTCAATTGAATATCTCTAACTTCTACCTAACAAATTGGTCATCTACATTTTCTCCCATACAATGCCTCAAATAGTGCTTCCTTGATACTAGTATGATAACTATTATTGTACGAGAATTCGATCAACGGTAGATGAACTTCCCAATTATTCCCAACATCAATCACACAAGCATGTAACATGTCCTCTAAGGTTTGAATAGTACGCTCGCTTTGTTTATTGGTCTGCGGATGATAAGCAATGCTCATATTCAAGTGCTTACCCAAAGATTTCTGTAATGACTGCAAGAAATAAGATGTTAAATGAGCATCATGATCAGAAATAATGGAGATCAACACACCATGTCTCGAAACTACCTCCTTCACGTAAATTCTGGTTAACTTATTCATTTTATCAGTTTCTTTGATCACCAAGAAGTGAGCTGACTTATTCAGTCAATCCATGATCACCCATATCGTGTCACAACCACTGGGAGTCTTGGGTAACTTAGTAATGAAGTCCATAGAAATATGTTCCCACTTTCACAAGGGAATCTCTAGTTGTTGCAGTAATCTAGATGAATTTTGATATTCCACTTTAACCTTAGAGCATGTCAAACACTTGCTCATATACATAGCTACGTCTGCCTTCGTATTAGGCCACCAATAGTGAGCTTTCAATTCATGGTACATTTTGTCGCTATCAAGGTGTATGGAATACTTAGACTTATGGGCTTCACTAATCACCAAGTCTCTTAGATTTCCATACAAAGGTACCCAAAGTCTATCCATGAAATACCAAATTCCATCTGATTTCACCTCCAATTGTTTGTCCATTCCAAGCAAGGATTTGGATCCAATGTTTTCTGCTATCAAAGCTTCTATCTGGCTTCCTTGATCTGTTTAGGCAAGTGAGTGCTAATCGTAAGCTGCAGAGCACACACTCGTTGGGGCTTAGCAGTCTCCTTTCTACTCAAGGCATCAACAACTACATTCGCCTTACCTGGGTGATATTTGATAGCCCAATCATAATCATTTAGCAATTCCACCTAGCATCGCTGCCTCATGTTCAACTCTCTCTGCTCAAAGATATGATGAAGACTCTTGTGATCGGTGTAAATAGTGCATTTGGTATTGTACAAGTAATGTCTCTGATCTTCAAGGCAAAGACTACTACACCTAACTCCAAGTCATGGGTAGTATAGTTCTTTTCATGCACCTTCACAAGTCTTGAGGCATAGGCTATTACATTGTCACGTTGTATAAGGACACAAACCAAGTCCTTGGATAGAAGCATCATAGTAAACTACGAAATCATCACTTCCTTCCGGTAATGCTAATATCAGTGCACTACAAAACTTCTATTTCAGCAAATGAAAAGCAACTTCCTGACTCTCACCCTATTTATAAGTTGTTCCTTTATAAGTCAAAACTGTGTGAGGTTGAGCGATTTTAGAAAATCCCTCTGAAAGATCGATAGTACCCCGCCGGTCCAAATTGCCTTATCTCACTAGGCGTCCTAGGTACCGACCAGTTCTTTATAGCCTTAATCTTTGCAAGATCCACATGTATTCCATTCTCGTTAACAATGTGACCCAAGAATTGCACCTCACGGATACAAAAATCACACTTAGAAAACTTGGCGTACAACTGTTCCTTTCTGAGTAGTTCCAAGATTAAACATTGGTGTTCCTCATGTCCTCCTTGGTCATAGAATAGATTAAGATGTTTTCAATAAACACGATAACAAACTGATCAAGATAGGGTTTGCACACACGATTCATGAGGTCCATGAACACTATTGGTGCATTAGTCAACCCAAAAGGCATGACCAAGAATTCATAGTGATCATAGCAAATACGGAATGCGGTTTTCGAGATGTTTTCTTCTCGAACTCACAGTTGATGATAACTGGACCTCATATCAATCTTTGAGTAATAGATTTATCCCTAAAGTTGATCAAACAAGTCATCAATACGAGGTAAAGGGTATCGGTTCTTGAATGTGACTTTGTTCAACTCTCTATAGTCGATTCTCATTCAAAAAGTGCCATCTTTCTTCTTAACAAAGAGATCAGGTGCTCCCCACGGTGATGAGCTTGGTCGAATAAACCCTTTATCCAATAGCTCCTGAAGTTGTGTAGATAGTTCCTGTAGTTCGTTCGGTGCTAACCGGTAGGGTGCTCGCGTAATCGGAGCAGCTTCAGGAGTCAAAACGATCTGAAACTCAACTTGAGGATGAGGTGGTAGTCCAGGCAGATTCTCTGGAAACACCTCTGCAAAGTCGCGAACACAGGAATATGCTCTATCTTCCTTTCCTCTTGTTACTTGTCGGAGATGAGGGCTAATATGGCTAAGTGACCGTTGTGTAGCCACTTCGGCCTTCATGAATGATATGATGCCTATCACAAGACCACTCTTCTTGCCCTTAACCAAAAGAGTTTTCCTGTCTACCATAGGAATGCAAATGGCCTTCTAATGACAAATCACCTTTGCTTTCTTTTCGGACAACCAATCCATGCATACAACCACATCAAAACTTCCAAGACTAACGTGCATAAGATCAATATCGAAGTTATGACCAACAAGTTCTATCTTGCAACTCTTAAGGATGTGCGTAACAGAGATTTGCATACCATCAGCTAATTTTACGGGAATCCTTCACCGTATGTCCAACCTTCCCACAATGCTGGCATAAAAAACTATCACACCTGCCTGTGTGGTGGTAGTTGCATCGGTTGCACTTATGATTTTTCCCCACGTATCTACTTGGTCCTTGAGATGATGAAGATGACTAATTGAAGTAGCGATTGTTATCAAACCATCTATGTTGTTGCTACTATTGAGGTTGGTGTTGCTGAGGTTGGTTACCAGAGGACGAGCCCTTATTAGCATTGTTTTCCCACTTGCGTTTGTTGTTGTGCACGCTTGCCATAGCACCCCACTTGGGTAACTTTCCTTGCTCCACAACTTGATCAGGGAGCTTGTTAGCTAGTAGAATAATCTGTTGAAAAGTAGGGAGATTTTCAACAGTCACCGTAATCTTAATCTCCGAAACAAAACCACGTAATTAGAGCTCAATTCGTTGGCTCGACGGGTCAACCATGCAAGGAAAGAGTGTAGCTAGCTCATGAGAGCTAGTAGTGTAAGCCTCATTGTTGGATTCTTCCATCTTTAATTACCAGAACTCAGCTTCTAGCTTTTAAACTTTACTATGAGGACAATATTCCTCCTGAGGCTCTTCCATTTGGGCCACCTGAGGCTCCTACATTGGGGCTTCCTGAGTCTTGAGTTGGTTTTCCAACTCGTGTATACGAATGATAGCCTCATGAAGCTGATCACACGTCACATTCAAATTAGCTATAAACTTAGCAACCTGAACATGCAAAGCCTGGATCACTCCTGTCTAACCATCCTTGCATCGTTGTATATCGAGCCACAAGTTTTCCATTTACTTGTACACTCTACTGTCGTGCTCTTGTCATGCATCCCTCCCTTTAAATTTATCCTCAACTGCTCATTGCAATCAATCATTTAAGGCCCCCAAATCAGTAATAATCCTAAGAGGTGTGCATGGTAGGGGGTATAATATGGTGTCACTAATCACACTAGGGTTCGTATATGGAACACCCTCCTTTTCTAGCATCCTAATTAGAATTAGTCATGTCCCGCTCTATCATAGGTTCTCCCATGAGGTACACATCAGGTATAAGTATGGGATGTCTATAACCATAACTCGTAGATGACAAAGGAATAATAGGAACCTCCACCGGTGCGTGTCGAACAAGGGATGGAGACGATGAAGATGGCATATTGCAGTACACGTGATGTGTATGCCAATGAGTATACATTAAGAGGATAAACAACGATTAAGTAACTAACTGTGTGTGGTTATAGACTCGTGTGTATGCAACCTAGTTCCTTATAACCAATGGCTCTGATACCAATCTGTCACACCCTCAAAATCCACGTGCGGAGTTTTACCGCGAGGCACGTGAACAAACCATGATAATATTCACTAGTTACTCAGAACGGCACTATATGCCATATTTAAAAGTAAAACCAAACAAAGTTCAAACTTTAGTACTATGCAGAAGCCTTTTGTAAATAAGACAAACCCAAAGTGTATAAATGCAACATTGGCAAAACACGCGCCAACCCAATATTTAAAACTCATAAATAAAATCCAATTGTTATCACTTGAAATAAAGTCTTAGAATGCATGCTGGACCCGTGATGTGTTCCTAATGGCAACTAGAGTTAACAGCTTGAGAATAACATACTAAAAATGTCAACACAATGGGTGGTGAGTTCAAGAGTTTGTGTTAAACATAAACAATAATAATTGTAAAACATAAGAAGTGCATTGAAATAGATAGCTAGTCTATATTCACAAGTAATAACCATAGTGATTTCGCGATCTAAGTTGATTGTGTTGCATTTGTTGCCTCCCATTATGACTAACCAGGCCATGAGAATGTTTTGTTTAGGACAATATTGCACCCGTTTGACCTCGAGTCACACAGGTGGGGCTTGTCAAATCTAGTAGTAATACCCAAGATTTCCCGCTAGTTACCATTATTAATGATGCTAAAGTGTGAGGACTTTCAAGGTATAATGCATTATGATAAAACTATACCCAACTTATAATAATAAAGCGTTTGTAACAAGTATGCTATCTCCCCCAAAAGAGAGTGTATAAAAAGTATGGGGCATGAACTCACCTAATGTGCAACGTACAATAACAAAGGAAACTGACAATGGATGAAAAGACAACCCTTTAAAGGTTACCTAGAACACATAAGTACATGAGTACATGTACACAGAAAGGTTAAAAACTCTAACATAACCTAGTTTACCCGTCTGACCCGTTGGTGACATATTAGTTGAGATATCGTTTAATCTAGCGTAACAACTTATGTAGGACCATTTAAGAGGGGTTTGGTCACTTATAACACAACACAAAATGAGGAGAGTGATGTTTAGAACACTTAATATATCAAATAGGGAACTGGTAACACATAAATGTGATACTTAAAAGACAAGCAAAATATGAGACACAACAAGAACAAAATAACATAAGTATTTGGTTTTCAAGGATGTTGTATATTTCTCCCAAGTTATTTTACAAGTGTACAAGAATAATCTAAGTTACAAAAACCTGTGATACTTATACTATATCCTACAGTCAACCATACTTTGAAGGCCAGCTAAATACATGATCTAGACGACAATAATATCAATGTAGAGTCAAAAGGTAGATTGCCTTTTGACTAGTGACTATGACATATCATAGCTCACATCCTAATATATTTCAAAAAGGATAAAAGTACATAAAGTAGAAAGTAAATTACTTAAGACCTCAATGTACAGTTGTCAAAAGCATGGACCTTTTCACCAACTTGTGAAAGTTGGTGAGTCAATAGAGTTGTAATGGAAAGTGGTCCAACTTTAGTACATCAGATAAAAACTGTAGGATTCTTTATGCCCAAGACACCTAGAATATTGATGCGGTTAGTACGTTGTGATCCAAGTCGGGTTATACCCAATAACAAGCTTAGCAAACACCAATTGGTATTTAATTGATGATATGATCATTCAATCAAATATCTACACCAATTTAGAAAATGGGTTTTCTAAATAAATTGCATATGTGGTGGAACAACTTATTAGGATATTTTGTTCAAGAATATTATTTGTTATGTTATTTAAGTT